>JABSTL010000563.1:0-30371 GCA_013759095.1 Fusarium sp. NRRL 29148
TCTGAGGTGGCCGCTTTTGGGTGTGGTGAGTTGGTTGCCCTGATCTCAGCGAGGTTGGATTTCTGCTCAGGGCCCTACCACTCTCAGCTATAGCTACAGCTGCAGCTGCAGCTAGGTTCTGTAACTTACAGTGCCATCCACCCATACATACTCGCTGTAAATTATTGAGCGGCATCTGGACTGCAAGCAGCTGCAGCAGTGCAACCCACACCCGAACCTTCTCACACCCTCCTACTAAAGCCACTACGTGGGGGGCCCTTCTCTTCGTCACCTCAGCCTCTCGCTCACCCTCACTCATACTCTCTTCTCTCTTTCATAGCCCGTCCAACCCTCGCTCCACCACAAGCCGGCCAATATTTCCTCCATGAGCACATCTGTCTCAATCGCAACCTCAAGCCCTGTTCTAACAATGAACCCAACAATAACAGAGCACGACTTTCGTTTTCCAAGACGGCCAAGTGCATGGTCTGGCGCTGCTATTCACAACGCTCCCACTCAGCGCAGCGGCAACTCGAACCGCATCCCAAACTCTCGTGACGCTTCGGCCAGCTTCAAGGAGCACAAGACCGATATGGCCACCACATATTCCCTTGCCCGGCAGGGACTAGGCGGCAGCGCCCTTTTCCCATTTCTCCAGAATGGCTTGGCCGACTCCGATCGCAGTATCGACAGAATGCAGCAGGATGATCCGCTTGCGACTCAGGTCTGGAAATTCTTCGCGAGGACCAAGCACCAGCTCCCTAGCCAGCACCGCATGGAGAATCTGACTTGGCGTATGATGGCTCTCAACATACGCAGGCACAAGGAAGAGCAGCAGAGGCAAGACGAGGCGGAGGCTCGAAGAAAAAAGAACATGGACGCCAACAGCCGGTATGTAAATCACCTTTCATTCCTACAACGTCATTTGTGCTTCGAATCGCGTTCTTACATTTGGTCCATGACGTGCTAACAAGGGCTTTCAGACTTGGACGCCCAATGATGCAAAGCTCTCCCAGCGGCATTGCCCAGCTGAGAAAGTCTTCTGAAAACAATCTGGCTCAACCTGATGCCATGAATCTTGACGACTTTATTTTTTCTGACAATTCTGGCTCGCCTATCAACTTTGCGTCTCCTGAAGGCGATAAAATGGTTGACGATAGGTCGGGTAGCTCAATGGCGTCGGCCATCCCAATCAAATCCCGCAAGGAACCATCTCTCCAGAATTTTGTCCCACAGTCGGTCCCCGTCCAGCCAGCTCACCAGGCTACTCAGGGTAGCGAATTCAACTATGTGAACCGACATCTTCGAAAAACGAGCATCGATGATCGCAGGGTGAGTAACTCTCATTGCCCCTCCTCTTTGTGTGACCAGCAGCGTATATTGCCATTCGTCCGTCGCAAACCTCCAAATTTGTTGTTACTTTCTTTATTTTACATGTGATAGCACGCTTATTTCGCGCTCAACTGCTAACCTACACAACCAGACTCGAAAGCGGCCCGCTAATTTCTCCCCCCAAGTCCCAGCTGTCAACAGCACTGCCGCGCAGAATGACCTGGATCTTGATTCAGAGTTGCATGACTATTCCCTAGACCAGCCCAATCAGGCCGGCATACCTCAGCAGTCTAACGGCAGCAATGTTCCCTTCAACCTTGATACTTTTATGGAAAATGACTCCATGGTCAACAATGGAAATTTCCAGCAGAACTTCTCATTTTCTCCTTCGACATCACCTATGATACCCCATGGTCCCTTTTCTGGCATGTACCACAATTCATCTGTCCCTTCAGCATCTATGAGCAGCAACAACAACAATAACAACAACAACAACAATAGCGACTTTTATTCGCCACCAGCGTCTGCGTACCCCTCGAATGTCTCGACTCCTCATCCTGTGCCTGAGCAGGAAGGGTTCTATTTTGGATCCCAAGATGCGCGAGCGCAGCGTCCACAGGGTTTTCAGCAGAGCATTGGCAGTATGCTTAGCCAGCAGTTCATGTATGGTGGCTCAAACGGCAACAGCGGCAGCACTATGTTCTCTGCTCCAGGCACTGCATCGGAGTCAATGTCAGCATATAGCACTGCCCCCAGCTCATTTGGGCATATCGACCCTTCTCAGGTGTTCCAGAACGAACAAGCTGTCACTTCACCAACGATCCAGATGCCGCAAGATAACATGTTTTCTTTTGGAGCCGACTCTGATGATGAGGACAATAACGCATTTGCTGATCGTAATGTTTCAATGCAAAAGGATATGTCTTCATCACTTGATGAGTCGGGAGCGATGGGCTGGGATGCCAGCCTGCCAGGCCAGTTCAGCACCCAAGCAGCTCGTTTCCCCGGCGGACCTACTCGCAAGCAGGTGATGATTGGAGGAACAACAACTGATTTTGTCGACAATAATGGAGACTGGGAATCGAACGGCCTTGAGCGATCACAGTCGCAGTCTTTCAGAGGAGGAAACCTAAGAAGACAGCATCCTAAATTACCGCGAAATGCATCTACGCCAGTTCACTTTGGCGGACAGCAGAATGGTTTTGAGCAGCTTGCACAGTCGATGCAAAGCTCTCCTGCTGGTGATGGAAACGGGACCATGTCGGGATTCTCATCTGTGGCTCCAAGCAGACCATCTTCGCCTCCCATGTCAAAGCAGGGCTCAACCACCAACTTGCAGTCAGCTGCCGGTAACGGGAACGACGGAAATGCTCCGACCACGTGTACGAACTGTTTCACCCAGACAACGCCTTTATGGAGGCGAAACCCTGAAGGTCAGCCACTGTGTAACGCCTGTGGTCTTTTCCTGAAGTTGCACGGCGTGGTGAGGCCATTGAGTTTGAAGACGGACGTGATCAAGAAGCGAAATCGTGGTTCCGGGACCAATGTACCTGTTGGAGGGAGCAGTACGAGATCTAAGAAGACGGCGAGTGCCCTGAACTCTCGCAAAAACTCGACCTTGTCGATGTCCACTGCGACAGCAAATAGCACCAAACCAAATAGCAGCAACCCGACGCCCAAAGTAACGACACCACCTGCTACTAGTCAGCCCGCTAGCAGTAAGGATATCGATAGCCCAGTAAGTGGTACTACATCGGGTGCCAACACCGCTGGAAGCACTCCAAACAGCCATTTTGCTGGTCCAGGACCCTCTTCCGGTGCTGTGGGTGGTAAAGGGGTTGTCCCCATCGCGGCTGCGCCCCCAAAGACTAGCCCTGGACCTGGTGCCTCATCAATGTCGATGCAGCGTCCCGCCACTGCTTCTTCAAAACGGCAACGCCGCCACAGCAAGAGCATTGGAGGAGATGTGCCAGTGTCGATGGATATCGACAGTCCCGATTCAACCAGCTCTATTGACGGCCCGCGCCCCTTTGGCTCCTCAGCCGGACTCTCGAGCTTGCCTGGTGGCATGTCCGCCAGCAGCTTCAACTTGAACCAGCGACCCAGTACGCTAGGGTCGGCTACCGGCATGATCAGCATGTCTGGTGGGCAAACGAGCTCGTTGATTGGTAGCTCTGCCGGTCCTCAAGAATGGGAATGGCTGACGATGAGTCTGTGATCGCAACAGCACAGAATCAAATAGCTTTGATGATAATGATGGAGATTTTGGAAACTTCACCTTGAACGACGGTACAAATTTTGCGAACGATATACTTGGACGAAATGGGGTATGATTTCAGGGCGTTTTCGATGGTGGCGTTTTCTATGAGACTTGATCATATGACGGATTGATACCTTAGTTGGATGTTAACTGGCGGCGGATTGTACCGCTGCCGATGTTGCTGGAGTTATATGGGAGGTGATGGCCTTTGATATGTGGTTATTACCGGGTAATCATGCACATGCCAATACAATACCTGCATGTTGTCGAGAAATGGCGCAGTTGTCACGACAATTTTCCAATGTCCAAACGTCTCCTTATAGATCTGACGATTGGCCGAGGGTTTCCAATTTTTATTATTTTTTATAGATGGCCTGGAAACAAGCGAATGGGAGGGTTTCTGATGGTGCAAATTTGATGGATGGGACAGGATTTCGTAACGAACACACCCTCTGAAAGAGGTTTGATGATACCACTTAAGTCTATTATATACTTCTTGTTCATTCTCTCACAAATCCTTTCTTCCTTGCTTGCGCTCGTAAGATAAACCAATGAAGCCGCCGAATAGGTTTGAGAATGCTTGGGACCAGTTCCACGAGAAAACAGATCGAGCGTCTCGAATCTCAACTGCATGTCCTTGTGACTTCGATTCCCACGTCAGCAGATACTGAAGTGGGCAGTGTCATGTAAGGTTGGTTGGTATATGTGGTTAACATAAAGGCGAACATGCTCTCACAAAACGGTCTTGTCGAGTAAACATTGGTTGCTCGTTGGTTCGCAGAGCCAATACGAAGGTATTGCCATTTCTATCTTCGGAATCCCCCGGGCCTCATACCTGCCAAAGCCAGGAGGGAGACTATTCTCAAAAAATACATACATAACCTCAACTATCGTAGGCTGGGCTGCCTGACAACTCGCAGGCTTCATACCAGCAGACCGTACACACAAAAACCTGGTCCGTATAGAACTCCTGCCTGCCGAAAAGGAATAACACGAAAACAGAGCTGCAGAACTTACAGTGTCGAATACAGTATCAGAAGTGATAATACAGCAACATCGAAGAAGAAAAGTACCAGGGGTCAAGTACCAACAAAGACATCAAGGATCCCCATAATGGTATGCATGTCACACCCTGAGACCGGGAATTAAGGGTCTGGGGCAACCCGCTCGTATCACATCAGAAGAGGGCTGTTCCCCTGCTGACAGAACCTCGCCAGCCAACCACGCTCTGAGGAGTTTGGGGCTCGTCCTAGAACATCGTCCCAAATGTCTCATCAGTGGGAATGCGCTTTCTGGGGCTTCCGCCTTCTTCCGTTGCGGGTTTGCGATGTCTGAACGTGAACCCGACGAAGAGGCTCTTGCTCATTTGGTCTTCACGTTCAGCCATTGTCTCGAGAGCTTGTTGTTTGTCATGAACCTCCTTGTACTTGGCCATATCAGCCTCATTGGTGAAATCATCGAAATAGCCCGCATCAGTTTCCGAGTCCAGCTCTGGTACAAAGGGCGCACGAGTTTGTCGCAAAACGTCCCATTCAACTTCAGCAAAGTAGTGGTGAGCATAGATATCTTTGATATTCGAGAACCGTCTTGTGCGAGAGTTGATGCATCTAAGGGATAATCAGTCAGCTTCAGTTCGCCATGACCAGACATCAAGAGTGTGCAGTTTACTCACGTGCAGATGAAATTCCAAGTTCTGTTGCTCAGGAAGTAGTTGGGGTCCTCCCATACAGGTCTCTTCAGCACCTCCTTCCAGTGCTTCAGGTTACGCCACGTCTCATCTGGGGTGGCGCCCGCAAATGGAGGAAATCCAGTGAGTGCCTCGAACAGCATGCAACCCAGACTCCAATAATCCACTGTGAAGTCATATTCCTCCCCTCTAAGGACCTCTGGGGCCATGTAGTCAGGCGATCCCACAATGGATTTGGCATAGTTGACATCATTCTCGCGCATTGTCCGGTAGCTCTCTCGGCGTTCAGCCACAGTTCGCTGATCCATGGGCTTGCCGAAGGGAACTGCACTTTCGGATGCTTTTTCCAACTTGATACGCATTGACTCGATCTTGGACGGGGCGAGCACACCAGCAGCAAGACCGAAGTCGGTCAACTTGATGTGTCCTGTAGAATCGACAAGGAAGTTCTCTGGCTTGAGATCTCGGTGGATGTAACCGAGTTGGTGCAGAGCGTCAACGGAACAGAACATCTCGGCGATATAGAAACGGGCATGGCGGTTGGATAACACACCGGTGTTGTTAAGCAGGGTGCGGAAGTCGCCTCCAGGCACATATTCCATGGCCAGATAAATACTCTTTTCATCCTGGAAAGAGTAGAGGAGCCTAACGAGCCACTCGCTTTGGGCGGTGGTCAGAATATCTCTCTCCGTCAAAACATGGCGAACTTCGTCAAGTTTGAACAGTAACTTCTTGCTCATGACTTTGAGGGCACAGACCTCACGGGTGTCTTTCTTTTGAGCCAAGAAAACCTGACCATATCCACCTTGACCAACTTGTGTTAAAATCTGGAAGTCACCATGCCGAAGCCGAACTCGACGCTTGCGCAAGTTGGCGCGTTCTCGTCCTGTGTACTTGGTCCACATTTGGTTGTGCGTCTGTTCATCGGTCTCTGGGGGCGGAGGGTATTCGTTCTTGAAGGCTGCCAGTCGATTTTGTCTTGATCCAACATAGGTAAGGAGGTCGAAGTAATAATCAAGAAAGTCTAACAAATTATTAGAGACCAATCAATAAGATGCCCTTCATAATCAACGGGTTTGGGGGATGCCTACAAAGCTGAGTAACATTGACGAGTCGCTTAACGTTGGGCTTCTGAAGAATCTCGCGCTCTTCGGGTGTCAGGCCTCGAGCGGTGTTGAATTTCTTCGTCGCAGGTGTGTTTGGTCGCTCTCTGTGCTCATAGTGCTGTTGACGAGTGACAGCAGCATGGCTATGTTGGTGAGGAGAATCGGCACCAGTCAATCGAGAAGTAGGAGGCGCGTTCTCCTGGCCTTGTTTCTTTTGAGGGCTTGCAGGCCGTGTCTTGTGGACGACGCTTTCATCGACATTGACGTTGGACTCGTCGAGGGGCTGAACCTTGGTCTTGCCAGGTGATAGCGGGGTTACAACGCTTTGAGGGCGGCCCAACTTGAGGGGTGGCTCCATGACAGGAGGATTGAGTGTCAGGGCACTTTCGAATGCAGACGGGAGGTCGTGTGAGCCAGGAGGGTTGGTCTTCTTGCTCGGGCTGCCTTGAGGTGTGCTCGCGGGGTTGAGGAAGTTGTCCACCCTGGTGGATGGCGTAGCAGGTCGCGAACTGCCATTTTCGCTGGCCGGGTTCTTTTCTTTCCCGGAGGGAAAGAAACTGGACATGAAGCTAGCCATGGCTGCTTGTCTTCTTCCGGATATGTCTGCTTAATTGAGCGAGGGAATGTTGAAGAAGAAGAATGTTCGGTACTACAGTATATGTATGGTGGGGATGTTTAGTTGTCGCGATGTGAGCTGGAGTTGGAGTCGAGGGGCAGACTAGCGGGTGGACTCTGTTTTGTTTAGCTTGGGCTTGGACAGGCGGCGAGTGGAGAAGAGATAAGAACAACAATCAACACTGAAATGGCAGTGGAAGTGAAGTCCGAGAAAGAAGAAGACTCGTATAGATGCTGTAAAAGCGAATTTACTGATGGTGATGGAGCTCGATGGAATTTAAAGTCAAATGGAAGCTGAGCCCGAGTAAGGGAAAGAAATTGGAGAGGACAGGTCCAAATGGCAAGAACCTAGATACTCGATGAAGATCGATCAACAACTTACAAGCACTGTGATCGGGCAGGACCCCACTTGAAACGCTATTGGCTACCTTATCCCTTCAAGTGTACCTAGGGATGGTTGCTACTGCAACCAAGACGTACATGCCTACCTCCATAATTCACTAAGGTAAGTAAGTAATCGATGGACCTTGCCTAAACAACCGCCCATCACATGTAATGATCTCCATTCGGCTGACGTGCTGTCGCTTGAGCAAGGCACGCAATCTTGAATTTTTGATAGTCTCCCGTTTGGAAGCATGTACCTTATGCCCTAACCACAAGGCGGATCGTTTCTCTCAATTATAAGTTGAGCACCAACCTTAGGGTAAGATGAAGGTGACGAGCTCACATATGACCTTGACCCTCTCACACGTACACGATCACATAGTATTTGTTGAACTGCTGGAATATATGGCTAGGTATCGTACTACGCCGGTGGCTTCTTGGATAAACCCCATCATTTTTATAAACTTCATCCCATCAACTCTAAACCGAGGCTGATACGGATGTAATTGTCGCGCTGTGGACTCGGCTTCATTCATATTTCGCACTGAAATATCACACCTGAGTTCAGAAGCTAGGTAAGGCAATCGTCGATTCTAATTGTGTACCACCAAATCAGCAAAAAAAAACTCAGAATTAGGTAATGTTAAAGGTGGCTGTTATCAGCTGGATCTGTGTCAATGGCCCTCATGCCGCTAACATTCTAGAATGCTCAAATGTAGCAAACGGACTAGGATGAGAAGAAGACTCTGATTTGTCTAAGCATTAAGCCAGAGGTTCTATAAAACATCGCCAGATGATCATGATTGAGCAGTCTCTAAAGAAGTGTCTCTCCTGCCTGCCTGGAAAAATCGATCTATCTCAGAAAGCTAGAGCGAAGAATCATATGAAAAAAAGACATCGTGTCTCAATAACTTGTCTTAGCAGCTTCAAGTCTAATCTTCTGGCTAGCAAGGATTTGTACAAAGCAAACAATAGACGAGAGCAACAAATATCCACCAACTAGACTACCTATGAACACGTTACGTGAGTCAAGCTCATCCTTGGAGAGGGGGAGAAGAAAACCAGGTCTGAATACTTGACGATACACGGCCCTGAAGACAGTTTTCCTGTACATGAATACCAACTATCATGGAATTTGCTAAGCTTTACCTTTTTCCAGGATCTGGTTTCCATTTTGCCGACTGGCTTTCGACTTTGTGTTGAGAAACCTTTCGAAGTCGGTCATAACCAATGGTAGTAGCCAGGCCATCTGGACAAAAAGCAAAAGGAGTTAACATCGATTCTGTATGCGGCTGTTATAATTCATAACTACTATATCTGAGCCCCATTGGGAGGTTGAGGGCAGATATACAGCTGAGCTGATGATGAATTTTGTACTTCAACTCACCCGTGAGTATTATATTCAAGATAATATGCACTACCTATTTAGTAAGCTACATGAAATCTCGAAAGGAATTGCTGGTTCTTAGATATTGTCATATCAAACATCATGCTCCAGAATACATTCAACTATCTATGTTGTGGGGGTTTCATGATTTTTACTTCAACTTGCTGACCCCCCCATAATCATCAAATAGACCAAAATTATCTGTTTTGAGATCAAATGACCTTGAGTTCGTTAAGACGGGCCTGCTTCGTTGCTGTAGCTCTGAATCGTCAGTCCGGTATGGCTTGCCAAGTCGCAAGGCTGTCTCGAAGGTGACAAATAAGTTGTAACTGTACTGTGGCCATGACTTCACACAATATTCAACGACAGATGAGCGTCGACCAAGATATATCATGAAACTTGGAGCAACTTACGAGCAATAACAGCTCATCCAGAGTACGAAGATTTCTCAAAGACTCAAACTGGAATGTTGCTTGAATACTATCCTTGCCTAGAACCAAGTTTGGACGCAGGAGATCTTTGAGAAAACTCCCCACAGGGAGCAAGAAAACTTATCCATAGTGCCAAGACGAACTACGGGTTCAAAATCCTACTAAGTCATACTAAACTCACCTGCTTAGCCTGCCTAGGTCTCGCCGTCCAGGTCAGGCCATAAGAGGTCATAAGTTGCTTGTCTCTTTTGGACTCTCATTAGCAGTATAGAAGCGAATCATACGTCTTCCGCCGTCTGGCTCGTACAATACTGGTATAATATTGCTGATCCATATCAAGATATTGAATCAACGACTCCTCATCAGCCTACTTGCAACATCAAAATGTTGTGGGTCGGTTTGACAGTTGAACGGTTGCCAACCGGTTTCAGCCGATAACGTGCAAGGATCTAATCTTATCAATCTACTGACATGAGCCTTGGCGAGAGTAACATCATCCATCATGGGATCAGTTCCCCTCAGCTTAGCGCGGCCAACTTCCGCCATTATTCACTAGCAAATTCCTCACACGCCAGCAGAATCCAAAGCCAAAAGCCATCGGAATTCCCACCGCCTCGCCTGGCTTACCTTTGTCGCCTTCTTCCTGCCCGTGTTCTCATTCTTGGTTAACCGTGTCCAGCGCATCATAGGCCAACCTTGTCATCAGCCTTTCGGTGTCATCGACTCTGCCTACGCGATACGATCAAGAACGACGTCATGAAGTTCTCGCGTGCCATAGCAGGCTTTGCTGCCACGGCGCAGGCTTTCACACCGGCGTCCAATATCTTTGGTGACAACGATAACGCCGATACAAATGCTCCTCATAAGATCCCAACGGTCCACGAGTCCGTTGTCATGGCGCGCCGCATCCTTGCTCTTACCAAGCTTGCGACACTCTCGACCGTCTTCCCTTCCGGACGATCGAAAATAGAACTCGAGTCCGACAGTAATGGACTTGAGGGCGTTCCTATCGGAATGATGGATTATGTGGCGGATTGTGAGGATGAAGGTAACCCTACCATTCTCGAGATCAAGATCGCAACCACGTTTAGAAACGTTCGGGCTGGATCAAACCTTACCCTCTCCATGAACTGGGTCCCACCCTATCCGCCCGCTAAGCGTATCTCCCTTCTATCACGACTCTCAGCATATATCCCCTTCCTCTCCAGTCACGCTTACAACGGCCGTTTGGAGGAGTCGCTCTCCGTGCCGGACACTGTACCTTACTCTGCGGCTAACTTGCCACGGTTTGCCCTCTTTGGGTATCTTGAGCCCATCGAGACCACACCGGTATCAGCACTGAAACTTGCGGCATGCTTCACACGCAAGCACCAGGACGCCAAGTACTGGCTGCCTGGCAATGTGATACACGAGAGCGCTTGGGCGCGTCTGGTCGTAACCAAGATCTACTGGGTTGGCGGCTTTGGCGACCGCGCCCGAATTGGCTGGCTGCCCGTTGATGAGTGGAAGAGCGTTACCAGAGATGAATGGGAGAGCATCAAGCTTCCCGGCGAGGAGAGAGGTTGGAGTGAGTGGTCAGTTAATGCTGCAGAGCTGTAGCAGTGGCATCGCCTGATCCGAACGGGCTCGCTCCTTTCTTTTCCTCTTGTCTTCTTCCTGTTTGAGACGATACAATATTCGGGCGGGAACATTCTTTTGCATGTATGATTGCTACGAATATAGGGCCATGCTTAATGGCTGCCGCAATGGTTCACACCAGAGGAGTCGATTTTACATAAGCTGGGGCGGCAATATCTGGTATGGCAGTACGAGCCTTTTTTGCATAACATTTTCCTTTTCCTTGTGTCCCTTGAGATGACAAATTGTACTATCAAGGAGATTCTTGAACACGGCACGCAGATAACCGAATTCACTTTTTGAACAATTTGGAGACATGCTGTCTCACTTGACTTGCATTTCTACTGTATGTGCTACAGTCGGACGGGATTGGCAGTGGGATACGAGCGTGTTTGTCTCACACCGCGCCCACGTTTGGCAAGCCGCGTCGCTAGGCTTGGCAACGTGTGATGTGGCCACCAGTTACCACCTCCAATGATCGGGGACTGGGCTCATACATAGCTGTTTGATTTCCGAGCCCGTGACGATCCGTGTCCCATCACAAACAACTCAAGGTGTCGCTCTCCCTTCACTATGTGACCGTGCACTTGACTGCATTTGGGAGGACGGGCAAAGATGCCATGTCTCTTCTTAACTGGTGCAAGGGCTAGAAGGGCTACGAAGGGTAGCGATAGTCGTGGGTTTCACCACGTACGTACATATATACATACATAGTTGCACGGATTGATCCGGCGGGCCACGGACGATCCGATACCCTGCGTTATCCGTGGGTTCTGATTAGGTGCATGCATGTTGACTGGAAACTGCATGTTTGTGGGGAAAACATGCGCCAATATTGTGTGAGAAACGCGGGATGAGCTAGCGTAGCCTATCCTATTGTTGATAGCATATCTCAATCCAGCAAGCCATCGGAATCTCAGTCTACTTTGAAATGCAGTTGTTCTGCCGGCCTTTACATATCCTATCAAGTTGTCTCAGAAAACACTCAGCCGTACGGAGTACATGATGCTCATGGTACCGTTTCGCACAGGGACACAAGTCCTCCGCATGTACAAAGGATCTACAGTTCAATACAAAGAGACATGAGAACGGCTCAGTGCAACGAATTACGGAACTCTGCATGTGAAATGGCCTTGCTAAGGTGCCTTTCTTTACGGAACAACATTGCCGTAACACAATGGTCTCCCACAAAGAGGAAGGTTTGCTGCACTGTCTGTTGGAAGTCATTTTATTAGTCTATCCCCTCACTCACTCACTCACTCACAGAATCACTGATTTTTAGACTTTAAGTGCTCATACAGCTGACGAGTACCCCTACTGGTCAGTCGGTACAGGATCTCGGGCCGGGGCTGGATCCCGACGGAAAAGACAGGATGTTCCGTTCCAAGAAGTCGGACCAGCTGGGAGACAAGTTTTGAGAGTCTGGGGGCTCGACCTGGTGCTGCAAAATTAGCCGTGATACATGCATGAAGAGGCTTGTTTTGCATGGGACGGCGTTGAATGTGAGCTGATAAGACACTTACCCCCGTATCTACGGGTATCTTATCCGCATCAACTGGCACACCGCAACGCAAACGCCCGACCCTGTCTTGCGTCAAGCGAAGCGAATGACAGCCAAGCCAAGAGCGGCTGGTATGGGCCAACAGCAGCATCATATTGAAGTTGAACCCATGATCCGCACCTCCCTCTCAGTCCTGAGGCAAAACAGGCTCGTCCAATCGTCCCGGGGAATAGACTTATTCAATTTCCCTTTAAGTTTGGCGACAGTCATCAAGTCGCTGGCGAGGGGGTATCTACCGCTCGCGAAGCTACACAGCCATCGGGGCTTGCGAGTGGCTTACAGCAGGCATCTCGCTGTTTGTCAGCGCCCATGTGGTGTTATTCCCTCCCCGGAGCCCAAGTCCCAACGCCCATGTCGCTGGGAAAAGAGGAGCAAGGGCCAGCCAAGGGGAGTAGTTTTGGTGGGACACAGACCACGGCTTGGCCGCTGATGCTCTTAGATGGAGGTTCTGGATGGGGAACTATCGGTCGATTATTTACAATGGCTTGGCTTGGGGGTTGATGAACTAATCAGTGAATGGTGACGGTTGGTGATTGACATCCAAGTGAGAATGTCCCATTCGCTTAGGCTTAGGCTTGAGAGGGGAGCTGAAAGCTGTTGGAAAGGTGATATGCCATCGAATGAAGCGCTCTTGTCCGGCTGAATGCCGTCATGGGAAGCACCTCGAGAAATGATGGCTGGATGGTCTTCTTCACTTGGTTGGTCGAATAATGGCTGACATCCATTCTACCTACTTATATGGAACAAGCTTTTGAGAGAAAGAAACCCGTTATTGTGCTCAGGTTAAGCACAATGTATTTCCTGGTTGACTTACTTGCTTGCACGAGTATCTTCTGGAAGGAAAATTGGATAATATTTCACGAGAGTCAAACGACAACTGAGGCCTCTCATCAGTCACCCCAAACAAGCGCTGTGCAACTAGTTGTATAGACGTCAATAGATAACGCACATTCCACAGGCAAATGGTTCTATGAGATCTTAAGCTGCGCGATTGTGTGCCTCCAAGCGGGGTTGATGGCTTTTGGCTGGGGGTGCCGTAATGTTATTTGATCGCCAAGCAGGTAGGCAGCCAACTGTAACCCCTGAATAACACAACAACGTTATGCACTCTGATGTGACCTGAACGCTTTCACCTCAAACCGCCCATCAATCTCAATCCTTTCAAGCAATTCACCCGCTTATCCCTTGGAGAGTCAACACGTAGTATTTCGCGGATAGAGGACTGCTTGTGATTCAGGAATTCTCAGCGATCCCGCCACAAGTCATCTCTCACGATATATCGCCACTTGACGCTCAGCGTCTCCCCAATCGATCTTGTCCCAAATCCTCAAGACTCGCGCTGTAATGATACTCATGTAATGGAATTGATTCCCCAGTCCCAAACCCCGTCGGTCCCTATCCGCAGCCATAGCCGTAGTCTAAACCCGTAGCTCGGGTCGGGCCCGCACGGGCAGTCTCGAGAATTAAGAGACAACCGACGAACAATACCTACCCTTCCCAAATTCAAAATGTCCGGGCAGGGTTCCAGCGTAATAAACGATTCAAGGGACCGGCCAAGCGACGGCTGAGAGCCCGCCCGGATGGGGGGAGCAGATCCATGTAAAACTTATCAATACCATGTAATTGGTACTTTGTGGATCTAGTGTCTAAGGTGGTCCTGTGACGCAAAAGCCCTGTTGTCGCGGCACATTAGCCATCTCTCCGTTGGTAGTTTCTACCTCCATCTCCGCTCCTATCTCATCTCCATATTTCCTCTCGAGGGCCTTTTTAAGTTAGTACCTTGCCAACCTTGCCTTGCCTCACCTCAGAAACGCTCTAACTCAACCTACCTACCTAACATCACCTCGCCCCGTCTGACCCCATCCACATCTGTACATCTATCTCATAATCCATTCATCGACAGTTGCCGCTCTCGGCCGGGGTTCCGTGCCGCTCGTGTACATACTTTCTAGTTTGTGCATCCGTATCTTCCTCCTCTTTGACTCGAACAACCAAACTCTACCGAATCGAAGCCATTCGCGTGCGTGGCTCCATTCTATCGATCCGGAACAACAACGGCAACGGCGGCTGTGATATTTGGGGGATGATAGAACACATGGGTAACAATCGAGTTCGGATTCTCGAATTACGTTGATTACTTGTCTATTAATGCTTCTGGTTGCGCGGCTGGATCATCAAACCACGTATCAACGACAACGCGACTTTAGGGAACCCGAACCTTGAACCCTATTTTACCTTCGAGTATTGAGGCGCCACCGAATACTGGAGGGCATCGCAGTACTATTCCTAGGAGTCGCGTTTACTGCGGTTATCCATCGCCATCACATACAACACAAGTCGACACATCCCCTTTATTTAGATTTTTCGGAATGGCGCCTCCGCCCACGACCCAGAAATGACCTCGCGGACCACAATGGGCGCTCATCCGCGGCCGCCTCAGCGTTCCGTGAGCTCATCATCGTTACCCGTCCAGCGCCCCCCGCCGCAGCGATCATTATCACATCAGCAGCAGTTTATGGCGGCCGCCTCGCCAGTTCGAAAAGATGCTTCTTTCATCGATTTAACCGCCGACGCCGGCGATGCTACCCCTAATCGTTATCACACAACACCTAGAAGAGGAGGCTCACGTCTTCGGCTCGAGTTGTCACACAATGCTTCTTCTAGTTCCTTACCTACATCCGAATCGCCGCAGTCTCTTACATCCTCGCGAATATCCAATTCCGATCCCTTTCAAGCTATGGTCGGCAGCCCTGCCGACAGCGCCAGCTCAACTTTGATGCCGATGCCGACACGTCGACCGGTACCTTCACAACCGAGATTCGCCCCTCGAATTACAGCAACAGCGCCTGCACCAGCCAAGAAAGATGCCCGGCCAAAACCATACACCGTCGAGATTCCCTCCGTCGCGCCACGATACTTCTCAGCCAACCGACCCGAAACCGTAGTACGAAATCCCGTGGACCCATTCAGCAAAGGTCTTAACTCTGGATACGCCGATTTCTTTCCCTGGAATGGAGCACATTATGAAGACGAGTGGAGCAGCGAAGCGATCACCAAAGGGACATGGGATAAGGTGAACTTGAATGTTCCCGAAACTTCGTCTGCTAAGCTTGCCATCTTCCCGGCTCTGAAGCAAAAGACTGGCCTGAATGCACTGTCTACTATTTTTATGGGAGTTCTGACTCAGCGCAGACATCGAGGACAGATCAATGCGCCCTCGACTTTCAAACCACCACCTCGAGTTACGCTCACGGATACGAAGAGAGAGGTTTGGCTCAAAGACCTTGCCAATCCCGCGATATCTCTTAGACGCCTCAGCCGAACAATCCCCCACGGCATTCGCGGAAGAACGTTACTCGATCAATGCTTGAACAAGAATGTTCCCGTCGAGCGAGCTATTTGGTTAGCAAAGTGTGTCGGTGCCAATGAGATCAGGGGGTTGAAGAGGAAAGGCGTCAATGGTGCCTTTGTCATGGGCGGTGAACTGAAATGGGCTCGCGATTGGACCGTTTTTGTTGAGCAATTTGTCGATACCGTTGTTGCTGGGTTTGGTGAGAATGACTGGAAGAACCGAGTCACATATGCGTAAGTTGATATGCTTCTATGTCTAGAAGCACAGCAGCTAACTGTCATGCAGCATCCGCTTAGCAACGAACCTTTATTCAGAGCAGTTGCTAGATCGAGATCATTACCTTGACTGGGTTGTATCTGGAATTGAGAATAGCCTTCAGTCGCGTATTCCCATGTGGCTGCTCATTGCTCAGATTTACTGGAAAGACCTTCTCAGGTCACGCAAGTATGGCCGGAGGCTTGTATTTGCTCTACTCAGCCACTTGCATGTGGTAGGTTCACACGCAACTATTATTCTAAACGGTTTGACTAAGCAAGACCAGATATTCAACGACCCTGATAAGGATCTTCTCGTGCAACTCTCCAGTAGACTGTCAGCTTTGCTCGGCTCACTAATTCGTTCTAACCCAGAGAGCTTCATCAACCCTGGAGCCTGGTCGACTTACAAGGATACCTTACATGCTTGTCTGCGCTCTGATGATGAGCAGGCTCGAAAGGCACTACATGCCATTAATTCACGAAACTCACGTCTGGTAGTGTCTAGTACTGCTTCCCCTCCTGCTGGGCGGAGTCAACTAGTCAAGTTGCTTAATGCTGCCTTGAAAGAGTCTAGTGATGACCATTTAGCCGCAACATGCTGGGCAACGAGTGAGAACAAGGCTTTGATAATGAGAACAGTAGTTGAGTGGGCAACTTCGTTCCATCGTCCAGGTTTAGCCAAGGTTTATGCCGCAGCCCGTTTAATTCGGCAATGGAGCCAATTTCGTGTGAACCCTACCACGTCCATCCTCGAGACACTCGACAACATCGCCCCCGATGACAAAGCACGGAAAAACCTCGTCTATCACCTTGTCACAGAGCTTGTTCGAACTGGCCACTTTTCCGTCTCTCAATATATGCAGTGGACTATCGCTCGTGGTGGTTATCATTGTGCCGCGGAAATCGACCCCGTATCAGGTCCGTGTTCCAGCAGGTTACTAGTCGAACTTCCGCTCCATTCTTTATCTGAGAAGAAAAGGGCTGAAAGAGCAAATTTGCTAAGACGAGCTGGCAACTATTCGGTCGCCGAGGAGGAGCAGGACATCGCCAATGCAATCAGGGTCGTGAAACATGTTGTGGGGCTCCCTTTACTCCCAAATGATCCATTGTCAGGGCGAAAGCCAATGTCACTCAAGAGGCTATTGCAGCGGATGGGCGGTAGCAGTACTGCTCTAAGGAGCAGTATTGGGGCACATTTGCGCGATGAGCTAACTGGGCAGTTCATCATGAAGGGCCACCCTTTATCTCTGACTATGTTCACCGCTGTTCGAGACATCATGGAAACGGCCGAAGATTATACCATGTTATCCGACATTCTTGGAGCTTGCGCGAAGACCGCCGATTCTGACGTTCTGGCGTCCGTTGCCGATACTGTCCATTCAAACTTGCAAATCTTCTGCGCCTTGGATAGCGCAGATGAACTGTTTAACAGCCTGATCGAGCGCCTTAGAATGATGAACGAGGAGCAAAGACTCGTTCCACGACCGCTACTTGCAGCTCTTGACAGTCTTGCGCAACGTATGGCTGGTCATGAGGTGATTGCCGGCCAGCTTCGCCAAGAACTCGTCCAAAATGATCGCAACAACGCTATTGATGCTTGCTCGCCGGTTTCCGACATCGTGGCAACCCCCTCTCACCAAGCTGAAAACAATGTGGCTGAAGAAGTCGAGAAAACACTTTCCAGTGGAACACGGTTGGACCCTCCAACAATGAACAAGCTTTTCCGAATGATAATCCCTGCTCTTGAGCGCGGGTGGGAGAAGGAGGACGATACGCGCCGGGTGTTGGCAACTTTACTCGCGAGAATACGAGTTTTTGATGCTCACCATTTTGATAAACTCATGACTGACTGGACAAGTCATATTCGTTCGATATCGAACCGCTCCTCCCTTTCTACTTTATTCCCACTTCTTATCATTACAGGGTGTCTGACAATGCCTATTATAATGAGCACTGCAAGCCCTCCATTCGCGAATATCCAGAGTCTTGCCCCAGAGTCGTCCAGAGGTCCTGCGACATACTTACAGGAACTCTTACAACTCGTCATCATGCCGCTTCCCCAAGCAACAGGGCTTATAGCTGAGGAAACCTACCGTTTTCATACCGAACAAAAGTGCGCCAAATTTGAGCAGTCCAAAGGATTGCTGAACCTTGTTCGAAACGCTTTGCTCGAGTACTCGACTGTCAGAAACCATGTCAATGGCACCGAGTTTCCTCTTGACAATATTGAGTGCCAAGAAAGTCTGCTTGAGACCTTACGAACTCTTGTTCTGGTGGATTCCTCCGCAGTCTCAAATGCTTTAGGCATCAAAGCGCTTCCCGCTGAAGCTGTAGGTCTCGTCCGCAAGGTGACCACAAAACTCCTTATTCCTGGAGACTCGGGCGATACTCAAATTTCGTTCGATCATATTTTACAGATTGCCAACGAGTTGACGCTGCCTTTCTGCCAGCTGAAGCTTAACTTAGATCTGTCATTACCACAGCCCAGCGCAAATGAGGGACAAGATCAAAGTTCCTCTCGCTTCGAGATATTCGCCAGGGCGATGGATCGAGCCATTGAAGCAGGCAACATCATGTGGACCAGTTTGTTACCTTGTTTGAGTGACGACATTACCCAGCATCTCAAGACACAGGCCCAAACTGGATTTCTCGACTTGGTCCCTTCGTTGAAGGCTCCTGAGTTTGTCGACACTGTGTCACGACAGTCCCTCCGCATGGCCGAGAACTTACTAGAAGTCGTGGAGGCTATTATCTCGGGCCAAGCTCCCCCTAAGATGGCACAGTTATCCTTGGGCATGGTCGAGAAGCTGACAGACCTGTGGGAAATCGTCGCAGCAGGGCCTCAGGAGCGTCCCAACTGTCACGCTGCCGTATTACAGCATTGGCTGCCCGCAATGCTTCGTTTTGTGAACCTTCATAGCCTGTCGTCCGAGCCACCATCAGCCCCTCTTCCCACGGCTTCGGCGACACGGCCTCCTATCCCACCCGTGCACGATGTTCGAGCACGCATTGTCCTTGTTCTTTGCGGGTTACTACTTGAGTTGGAAACACTGCCGCCAGCTACTGTTAGCTCCCTTGTCCAGCAGGTCTTCGACATTGCTATTCTCCTGGTAGATGCCCTACCCGAGGAACTGCGAGCCAACTGTGCCAGGGCCATTTTGTTAACCCCAGGCGGAATGCCCAACCAGGGAACATCATCTGACCCTCGGCTTTACTATTTATTCAGCTCATCACCACCGTCTCCGTCAGACAATCTTATGCTGTCCCACCGAGAAAAAGCAGCAACGCCTCAGAGTGCTGCCGCTCGTGGCATGGGCGCGCAATACGGCATCGGGCCAGTAGTCCAGGAGCGTCTGACTCCCTTCGTTCTCCGTCGCTGGGAGGTGCTTAGCGAACCGACTCCCAATGTTGGTGAGAACGATACGAGCTTAAGTCTAGGTCTTTTTGAAGCTATCAAGCTTCAGTGAGATTGTTCAAGGCTTGTATCTTTTCTTACCTCCACAAACCAAACTATTGATGTCAAAGATTTTGACATCCTTCATACAGCATGGCGCGAACAGCGTTCAGGCTTCTCCCTACACCATCATCATCACCAACATTATCATGTGCCCGACTGTATCTAAGTTTTCTTTTCCTTCTTCTCACGTCTATACCCCTGTTACGGAACTCAGGCATGTTGGCATAAGCGATAATGTGCACTGCAAGACGGATATTATTCTCAGTATTGTTTGTTCTGGGCTACAAGGGACATAGTGCATCAATGGCCTCGTCGAATATTTTGTTTTGTTTTTTATGGGAAGATGACGCATTTCTTTTTGTTGCTGCTTTTTGGGGTTTGCTTGCGTGTTTTTGCATGGCGCTGACTACAAAGAGGACTAGTGAAACGGCTGATGATATGTCGAGCACAGAACACGCACGATACTTGAGCATTTATCATGTACGAAAGACATCAAATCAAGGTTGGTGTCTGATGAGAACAGAGGGCAGAAGGCTCGCTGCATTTATCTACATTACTCGTGGGAGTTGAATAGCATAGAACTTCAATCAAGTCACTTGATTAGCATCATATCACTATTTTGACTAGTGGGTTACCATACTAGAAAGCGGTGATTATACTGATACACGCCTTCTGATGCGTGAGTCTGGTGCCGTGATTACTCCCGTGGGAGTGGTTCGAGAGCCATGAACATGGGACATCATCAGTAGTCATCGCTCCTGTGTATACGAAAGATGTCAATACTGGCCGTGCTCGTGAAAACCATGTGTATAGAGTGATTTAAAAGCTGTTCTAACCCAGTTCCTACCACCAGCAGTGACGTGGGAACTAGACCATCTACACCATTATGCAAAGTCTTATAGCCATCAGTACCTGCATTGCATAGCCTATCGGTATTATTAGTCGTGCGTGTTGAAAAATCTTATGGGGAAAGACTGAAGAACGCCATATGATGTCACCTACCCTACAGCAAAACGTTTCAAATACCTTGTTTGTTCATAACTGCGAGTTTAACCTGTCACGTACAAAATGCCATCACACATAAGGAGCAAGTAAGAGATAAACTGAACAAGCGTGGAGGAAGCACAAGAGAGAAAAAACCGCTCACATTTGCCACCCAGTGATTTTACAGTAACCTCCAAGCACAAGAAGAAACGAACATGCATTAGATACGAGACGCCATGCAATATAAAAACGGCCAACATGGATAGATAGACATCCCTCCCCGCCTCTTCCAACAAGCGCTACATATTATACCCTTAACCAACGCGAGGCGCTTACATACAAGTTTAATCCTCGTCAAAAATTTGGAGCGTGTTTTGCAGGATAGTGTCGATGGCCTTAATCTGCCAGCCCGCATCGGCAATGGCGGTGCTGGGATCAGTGCCCATGAGTGTCGGGCCAAAAATGACGGCTAGGTTGTGGCAGTTCATGCGGTTGTTGTGGCTGTTGTCCATGACTCTCCAGAGGTGAAGAGTGAGAGCACGCAGTGTAGCGTAGTTGGGATCAGGAAGACTGTTGATGATTGCGTGAATCGAATCGCGACGCACCGTATCATCTTCTTGTTCTGTGCATATCGGTCAGTATTTGCCGAGGATAGATAGACACACGAAAGGAAGGAATTGGAGCGACGTACTGGCAGCTGTGATGAAGCTATCATGATACTCGAGGGTGAGCAGCGGGTCGGGGAGATCGCGGAAAAACTGCTTCAACAGGCCAGTAACACTATTGACGTCATGATAAAAGTTCTCGGGATTCCTAAAATCGAGCGCAGGGTTGGATGACTCTGCTATGTGATTAGCTCTGTACTTTCTACAAGTAGAGCATGACGAACCTGTGTCGAACATATTCTTTAGTCTTTGGATATGAGCCATGGACCCAGACTGGCGGTATATGCCTTCCACATTAAGGCCGTACATATCCACCGCCTGGATGCATTGGTAAACAACCATTGGTACTGCCAAGCCGTCACGTTCATAGAGACGACTCAGTGGCAAGCCGAACATGGGCCTGGCAGGACCGGAAGGCCCAGGCCCAGGAGGAGGGTGACTAGAAGCTCCGTAGGGAGGTGGTGACCGTGTAGCACCTGGAGGTCCTTGTCCCGAGTTTACCCCGCTTCCTGAACGTTCATGAGGAGCTTGGCCAGGAGCTGGCTGTTGAGGAGGGGAACCGCCAGGCTGGAAGGGCAGAGCACCAAGTTGCGGTGGCCCGGACGAACTGATAGAGCCCCCATTGTTATATCTTTGACCAGGTGCCTGTGGTTGATTGGGGCCCCGACCTGAAAATTGCTGGCTAGGAGTGCCCTGTTGCACTGGCATGTTACCTTGACTAAAGCTCCTATTATGAGGCTGCGAAAAAGGTCGAGGGTCATCAGTCGGGGGAAATGAAGGGTCACCACCAGTAACGCCAGTGATAGGGCCAAGACCAAGGGTACTGGTCCTTGATCCTGGACCTAAAGGCTGTGGTCCGGAGAAACCACCTTGGGGCTGCATCTGTGATACTGGTGACTGCACAACAGCTGCGGGTTGTTGGACAGGGCCTCCTGGATTATGCTGGCTGCTGGAGCCCGGAGGGTTCAGTGCCTAAAATTGTTAGTCATAATACTGATTACTTGCCAGTGGCCACTTACTGGATTGCGCTCATATTTGATTTCTCCAGTGTTGGGAGGCACACTTCTGTGCTGTGCCGTGACATAGTCATTTAAGTCTTTGTCGTTGTCAATTGAAGAAGCAGCCTGTCGTAGACTGCGTTGAGCAGAGCTGCCTTGGGCCCCAGGACCCTGAATGGGACTGACACTCAGACCATTGCTTAATAGTAGGCGCTCATTGAAGGAGGCTAAATGACAAATGAGCTGTGATTGTACGACCCAGAATACTTGGGGAAAGACTTACCAAACTTCTGCATCTGCAATGAGATTCCTGCATCAATCTCCTTAATCGAGTCTTGAAGAGCTCGAATGGCTTCTGGGCGTGTCGTTGACACAAGCTGGGCCTTCTCAGCCTGCAACGCCTGGACGTACCCGTGGTAGGTAGAATCGGCTGCTTGAACCTTCTTCAGCAGCTCACCCTCATGCTGTTGCGCTGACTTGTGTCCCTTGAGGCCAAACATTTTGCCGCTCTGGCGCGACTCGCCGGTTTTGACCCGCTCATAATCCTCAGCAAGAGAGTCGTACTTGGCCTTGCTCTTACGCATAGTCTGCTCCATCTCTGCCACTTTGTTCTCAGCGGACAAGCCGTTTTGCTTCCATGACTTCCGGCTGCGCTCGGCAACACCAGCGAGCTCCATAAGCTCATCATGCATCTGGTGTAGCTCTTTGGCAAACTCGATGCCATTCTCAGCCATACGTTCGTGGGTGCTTGCCATAGCCTCGTATGCGTTACCGAATGTGCCTTGCCGATGATCGGGTCGGCGCATGACCTCCTGGGTGGTACGGGTGAGTTTCCTGATGCCATTGGCATGGTCTTCTTCTAGACTCGATCGTTTCTTGAGGAACAATGCAAATTCCTAGAATCCCATGTTAGTAAACCTGGTTACCTGAGCGTTGGAAGCTGGTTTAAAGCCAGTCGGTCTCTGACCTTTGCTGAAGCTATACTCTGTTTGAGGCGATTCAGTAGCGTGACAATGCCAATCTGTTGAATACAATTAGCCCATTGTCCAGACATTAAGCATGTTATTCTTTGCCTGGAGCATGTCATACCTCGGAAGACAAAACGTCCGAAACTTGCTTAATCTGTTCGGAATTCACACCGGATGGACCTGATGTTTGCGTAGGCGATGTGGTATCGGCATCGGATTTCTGGTCTTTGTTCATGGCGTCGTCAACTGCAGCACCGCCGTGGTCTGATGGGGGCCCCTGAGGACTCAAGGGGATATTGGCCAAGGACAAGCTGCCGGATCGGTCGCGCTCCTGTGAAGGAGAGAAGGCATCGTTCGCCGACGGCGGGTGGTATTCGTTCATGATGCCGATGTGAATTTGGAAAGGCGACCCACACAGATATTTAGTTTATAATGCCGGGGACTGTCCAAGTTGTTTGCTTGAGTTAGACTTCGCTGAAGTGGACGCTCACATTCCTTGAGTTGGGTCAGGTCGTAGAGTAGAGATTGGGCAGGAACGGTTCAGTCGCAGATTCAAGGTAGGAGCAGTGAATTGGGGCGCAATAAGCACTGTGACAATCGCGAGGAACGAGTCAAAATGGATTTGCGTCGAGGTGACAACAGTGATGGTAAAGTTGGAGCAGCTATTGGCAAATGAAGCTTTGTGTGCCTGTTCTGATGGGGAGAGCTTCGCAATCCGCAGCGGCGGGTGGAGATCAATGATTCGGTGCCAGGACAGGCTGGCTGGCTGGCAAGGCCGATTTGTCGTCGAGGCAGCACGGTCTTTCGGAAATGATGAACAGCGGGGGATGCAGAAGGCGACGCAGGCGAATACGCGCCCGTATGAGAAGAGGTGACAGAAGAGATTGAGCCAAATCAGAGAGGCGAATATACCTCCAAGGTGCAAAGATGCAGATGCAATGCAAATGGAGATGGAGATCGCTTGGCCGGCCGGTGGGGAGGGAATGGAAAGGAAACACTGACTGACTGCCTGTGAGTGAGCGAGTGAGGTGTAGACGGATTGGATGGAACCATAGATTGGGCTGATTGTGGCTGAGCCCACCTATTTCTTATCCCCTCGGGTTTCAAGGCAAGGACCCGACGCCACCAACTGAGTCTCTCGGGGAGGTTCTTTAGCGGTGTTAGGGGTCTCTTTCCACAGGACGCCTCCAGGGGACGAGGGGACGGGACCCTTTATTTGGTGGCTTCGTCTCTCTTACGGGTAGCTCGATAACCCCGATCTCGACTTCACCCAAAACAAGGACTTGGCATTGTTTAGGTACCTTAGCTATATCTCCACTTCTTCTAAGATAGCACACACGAACAAAAGCCCCTCGAATGCAAGAACCCGACCGAATTACCTTAGGTACCCCATGATCCTCACAAACGGTGCCTGCCCGGAAGCCACTCACTACATACGTACCTCGCCTATGATTTCTTACAGGGAACCGCTACTCAGCCAAGACAAGCTCTACCTAGGTACTATACCATACATACCTAAGGTAATACCTTGAGATTGCAAGTGGATGGGAGGTCTTCTGCTTACGTACTCCCGTCCACTCTTTTCGCAACGTGTTTGGCGGCGAGTTGGGCAAGTTCAAAAGCCACAACGGCTGACGGCAGTTTTTCAAAACGTTACCTACTATTCACCTGGTTCTCTGACTCCTGATATGATATGCATCGTTGCTGACGGGTGGCTATCGTTCCACCCCAGGGCTCTTTACCGATTGAAACAGGCCTTCTTCGGTGGCTGCGGCCGCCAGCATTAGTTCGTCTATCAAAGAACAGCCAATCTCTCGCACAAATTGTAGCCTGCTGTGGGAACCGCAGTGCTATTACCCTCTGCGGCCTTATGCAGCCATATCGGCAGAGGCGAGACAACGGTTGTGTTGCGTTCTCACTTACAATGATACCCCCTAACGGTAACACACCTCAATCACAAAAGCTCCAGCAGGGTTGATCTATCATATATGCTTAAAAAGGGGATGTCTTCTAGCCTTCCAACAGAGCGTACAACTCTTTGAAACTTTGCGGTTGTCGCTCAGGCATAACTTCTCCTATTTATAACCGCTAGTGTTGAAAATCCTCAAACTAGACCTCGTGTTTCATATAAGATCCTAGCATATTCTATACCAGCAGAGGATACGCGCACAAGACTATTGAAAGTCTACTCGAATTGCCGAGACGCCTGTTTCTAAAACAAGAAAAACAATATGCAGCCACAGCCGCAAACAAACAACATCACCCGCATTGGGTGGTTTTGTCCTACACTCTGAGTCTTTTATGATCACCCTTGTAAAAACACCTTGCTACAGTACATATGTGTCCACGAAGGAAGAAAATGGCTGTATTCTCCGACAAACGAATGCACAAGCAGGCCGTGTTTGCCACTCTTTAACGATGCAACCCCAGGCCTGACAAACAGACCCAACGGATTTCACAATACGCATCAGCCCACCCCAAATATTCGTTATCACAACACACGGATGTTGGCTGCTGGATGGAACTGGGGGCTAGGGTTCGGCGCCAACGTCAGCCCTCCCTCCAATGCTGCTGGTACCTCACTGCAAGTTCATGTCTGGTGTTACTGGTTAAACGAGTCATCAATCTTCTGCGATGCTACAGCTTTTGACTTACATCCGCTGGTGCGACATCATTCTCGATAGCGAATTTAGTGCAAGTTGCCGGAGCCAGATGCCGTTTGCCAAACACATGCTATCGGGTGGGTGGTACTATGGCTTGACGAAGTACCATTCTGATCCATTCGGTCAATCATTCAAATCCTATCTATCAAGCCCGGGGTATTTACAATCATGCACACCCATCCAGGCCACCCACTCCAAAACTTTCGTAATACTCAGATCCGTTCGCATAACTCTCTTCTCCTTGTTCTATGATCCTCGGATATCCGCTCTATCAACGCCAATGTCAGGGTATGAGTATGGCTGCGGACAGAGCATCGTCTCATAACGACCTTGTCCCGCCCCCACCAATATATGAATGAAATATGCGGCCATAATGCTATGCTGACGCTATTAAGAAAATGCCTGAAACTCCCAGAAAGGGACAAACTGGCGGAGACTTGCTCTGAGTCGTCCGTACCCCATGGTCTTGACGCCTGGTATAATGCTGTACAAGATATATACTTGTGTTGAAACAAAAATTATAAAAGAGTAAGGTGCAAATTCGCTTTTGATCGTGAAGTAACACAGAACGAAGAATACGTTGTATCATGAAGGTAGTCGTGTGGCAGTAAATGTGATGCTGTTGATAGACATGCGAATCATCTTACTCAGAAGACAAAAGAACCAGCGAGGTCTGTTCAGGCCATGTCGGGGTGGGAATTGGTGCATACTTGACACCGTCTTGGTCTTCGAGCTCCTTGCGCAAGATCTCGATGGCAAGTTCCCACCGACGCACAAGCTTGGATTTTCGTGCAGTGAATGTGTGCGCCAGTGTTTCTTGCTCCAGGACCGACTGAGCATGCAACTCTACGAGCTCCTGTCGATTCCGCTCGAGTAAGGTTTCGTACTCAGCCTCTTGTCGATCGATGAGTTCTTCCATGCGTTTAGCCTGGCGATCCCTCATCACATTAATCTTGGCCTGATGTGATCTTTCCATGCCATCGCGAATATTGTACTGTTGCCCGAGCTCTCGAAGATCGCGTTCCGTAACCACTCGATGTGGTTGGGAGTCCGAGCCGGGGCTTGAGCTCGCGCCATTGCGTCCCAATCCATCACAGTAAGCTTCCATATGCTTCAGCCGAATCCTGACACTTCGTTCACTCGCTTCCAGAGTGTTTCTTAGGTCCATCTCGGCAGCTACCTGCCGATCCTCCAATTGACCCACAGTCTTCGCATGTTTTTCTTTCATGCTCTCCTTGAGCTCAGCATGACGCTTCATCATCGAACTTTTCTGCTCGGAAAACCTTGCCCTCATGTGCTCCCTACCCTGTTCAGCGAATTCGAGGAACCGTTCAAGTTCTTGCCGATGCATCTCGGCGAGGTGGGAGAAATCAGCATTGTTTCTCGTTCGTTCTTCGGCTTCGAGGCGCTCGGCGGATGCCGCTGCAGCGGCTGCTTCCTGTACGGCCTTCTCGTCTTCATATTCGGCTAGCTGAGCCTGTTCCTCCGTTCTCCTCCGGTCCATCTCATCCTCCCCATCACAACCGTTCGGGCACCCAGCATTGGCATCCCATACACCTCCACATATGTAGCAGAACTGGGCTTTGCACCGACAAGTCATGTGTGTACTGGCTTCTTCAAGTGGCACCAGGTTCTGGCATTTGTAACACCGTTTCCAGCCAGCTTTGCCCTCTTCCTTGATAACCTGATCTAGTTCCCAATCTTCCGGGCAGTCCTTACCTGTCGGATGTGCATTGTGTTTACACATGAGGCAAACTCTTGTGTTGCATTTGCGGCAAGTGACAGTGGAAGGATACTTGGGGTCCAATTTTTGATGTGGTGGAATGAAGCCTCCGCATGAAGGGTTGGAACAGAATATCCTTGCCTGCCAGGGTGTGCTGTATTGTATAATAGCCTTCAAGAACTCCTGTTGGGCGTCGCGACTGAGAAGATCCTTCATCAAGGATCCCGGCAATGGCTGAGCACAGCATCTCGGTGGCATGCTCGATTCGTCGGACATGGCTGTATGGATGAGCGATCTTAGGCAGTTATCGCAATATGTGTGGCCACATGAGATGCTGTGTAATGATTTGGAGCTCTTGAAGTCCGCACGGCAGCTGGCACATGTCCTATGACGAGAGTCAGCACACTGGTTTAGTGATACCATGTTAGTCGGAAACCGGGTTAGGACGCACAATATGACTTGGAGCGGCTGCGGGGATGCCTTCTTCTTCCATCGTAATCTGAAGCCCGACCTAACGCTGAAAAGGCTGCGTTTCGTCTTGCCGCTGAATATACTCTGTGCAGTGGCATCGGGCGTTTGTGAGTCCCTTGCGGTTTTTGAATGGTTGTGGTGAGGATCGATCACTGATAGATAGCGATCATACTGAGAAAAGCTTAGGTCCTTGGATTGCCGGGCACTGGAAAGCGCCAGATCAGGCGTAGATGGACCATAGACAGATGAATGCGTGGTCAGGGCGGTGCTTGTGGATCCGCCAGAGAGCATGGAAAATGTTCGAGCATTGTAGACTGTTGAGGCTGACTCGACGCTGGAGGTGATACGCTTATCAGTAACGGACGCACTCGAGATACCGAGTGCATTCGCCTTGGAAACGAGGTCATCCTCGATCTGGTTCTCCGTTCGACCATGCGGCAATTGGAGTACAGCGATGAAGTAGTCAAGGTCGCTTAGCTCGGGAGCTGTGGCACCCGTGTCAGTGTCTGCGCCGTTGTTGACGCCAGTGCTAACGCTTGTGGTGGAGTTGGCCATATCGACAGCGATGATCAGGCTCTGACGGAGGGCCGCGGCGATCATGATCCGGGAACGGCGACTCTTTAGCCAGGGGAGATGAAAATGTGGCGGTGAGGTTCAGTTCGAGTCGAGTCCGAGGGTATCACTTTCTCGGTGCATCATTGAGGGAAGAGACGAGACCCTGAGAGAAAATGTTTGATGCCCAAGCAGGAATGAGGTGAGGTGAGGAAAAAGCAAAGCAACCAAGATTACCTAGTGAAGTTGTCGTGTGGTTGAACTTGTTGCAGGGCGTGGGCGTGGGGTGATGCTGGCGAGGTCTTCTGGGATTGGGTGGCTCCGTCTAGATTGAAACGATTCGATGATGATGAACAAATCACACAGAGGCCAGGGAGATACGGCTGCCAACTAATGCGTTGCGGTGCGGTGCGTTGGGTTTTGTTGGGTTCGGTTTGGTTCTGGGGAATTGGCAGTGTCTGGCTAGTGACAACTCTCTTGGATCTGAGTCAAGCTTTGGAACACGCAAATCTTGCTCGCGCATTTAACTGAATACCAGTGCCCAAGAGGGAGAATCGTTGCCGTCTGGAACGGTCAAGGTCAATTTCGATTGAAGAGATACGAGTGACAGCGATGAAGATGAGAATGCGCCACGATGAGTATCCACGTAGGAATACAAAGTGATGAAAAGGGAAAATCGGCAAACAAAGCACTAGAACAAGAGGATGATTAATTATGTGAACAATTAATCCGTACTCGAATATAAAAGTGCAAGCTGCTGGTGGGCGCAAAGGTGAGCCGGAGAAAATCACGAACAAGGTCAGGATTGGTAGGTATCGGAAATGGAGTCGTCGGGAGAGTGCAGATAGATAGATTCTGACAGGCAAGCTTCGAAGCGGAAAGGACAAGGTCGACAGACATCCAAAGAGACCGAGAGAAGGAGGGAAAAAAAGAGGCCGGGATATGATCCTTATTAACACTTTAATAAAGTCACAGGTGGGAGCGGGACGGGACTTCGAGGTCGGGGGAACCTCCACTTTGGAGGGATATCTGTTCCGAAAAGAGATATCAAAAGTTCAGGCCAAACCGCAATGCGTAAGGTAAAGCAGATCAAAGACAAGAGCAGAGTGGGCATCCAAGAGACAAGGCCGAGCAGGTAAGGCAAGGTAAGGCAAAGCAAAGCAAAGAAACAAGCAGGGTTAGTTGATGATGAGTGCTGCTAGTGAGGAAATAAGACATCAGAAGCCGCGAATGAACTATTTCTCATGCGTCAAGGGACCTATCAACATGGATAACAATATGAACCAGCTTGCCGGATTACACTGTAGACTGTTTACTTCAGCCTCTCTTGAACTGATGTAAATGCAGTAATTCTGACCTTCTATCATGCTAAGCCGGCTGTTATCTAGACTACACCGTCGACTGGGCTTATAACCTCCATTCTTCGTGATCGGGAGCTGTTGAGGTAATACAAAATGTCCACCAACAATCGATAATCAGCATCCATCACACTCACAGCCAAGCTGACCCAAGCAAAGAAGCAAATATCCAGCCACATCAGTCAAATCAGCTCACGATCCCAGGGCGGGTCCCTATAATGCCAGGGTTCCGGCTGACAAGGGCGGCAAGACAGAAGACAATACAGGGGGTTCGAGGGGGAGGGACCAGGGTCCTGGACTCCGCATCATCACATCATCAATGACACATTCGAAGTTGAGTCTACTTTTGCGAGGACTCTGACACACACTGTGGAGTCAAGCTTGAGGGAGATTCCTACATACACTGATACATTTTGATAACTGGAGAAAAAGGGGGCGAACAGAAGAATGTGTATAAGTGGGAATGGAGACCCAGACTAGGCAGAGCAGGCCTGAGAAATGGAGAATAGAGCGGTAAACAATGTAGGGAGGACAGTGAATCAGAGTGAGTTACCCCTGGCAGCA
>JABSTL010000565.1:0-61115 GCA_013759095.1 Fusarium sp. NRRL 29148
ATATATATATATATATATAGTCCTTGACTCTTCATGTAGCTTGATATTGCTTCTACATCTGCAACTTCACCTCTCACTTCTGACTTCTTACTTCAATCACATCCACATCAGCCAAAATGGTCAACTTCCACGAGAGCTCCTCCGACATTGAGCTTGAGGACGGTCACATCCTCGTCGCTCAGTGCAACGATGCTGATGGTGAGCCTCAAGAGTCTCGTCTTGATCTCGACTACTACATCGGCAACAACGATGGTGCTTTCTACTGGGGTGGCGAGGGTAAGCCAGCAAATATTCAGATCACATACTTGACCTACTAACCATGACTCAAGGCTTCTCTGGCTCTGCTTCCGACATCACCTTCTCACTTGAGGGCGACGACAACGTCCCTGTCCTCCGAGCTCTTCTCAACCCCGTTGATGGTGACCCTGTTGAGGCTGACCTCAACCTTGCTGAGTGCATCGGCAACGACAACGGCACTCTCGTCTATGGTGAGTGTTGATGATGCTCAGGCTTTGGATATTTGCTAACATCGATTAGTCCCTCCTCAGTAAACAAACTTACGGACTTTGAGGAAAGGATTCAGGCGGAAAGACAGTCAAACAAATAAAGTGAAATCACCAACTGTTGCTTCTTATTCCCGGTGGATGCAGAGCTGAGATGTGAATGTCAATAATTCCAAGCCGGTCATGTGTAGCGTGACTGTGTAACAAAGTCTCGCCAAAGAGTGCCGTCCAGCCGTACCATTGCACCCCATCACAGCCAAACAAGTAATTACACTCAGGATTCAGCCAATGAATACAATCTGAAGGTGTACCAGCTTGCACACAGCACTCTAGAGAACTCATCTCAGGTAAGAGGAGAAAGGCAGCATGTGCATAGTATTATCCGTACTGGACTTCACACCACAATACTAATACATATTAACCATCAGAGCCGGTATCATGCATCCAGCTTCCTCTTTGCCGAATTCTCCAACTCTCCCATAATCTGCACCAACTTCTCCGTAAGATGCGGCACCGGCATCCCCGTAAAATTACTCCTCACAATCCCCATAACAGCTTCCATCACCTTATCAGGCTGAGAAAGCGGCACACTAATCACAACCTCTCCCTCATCCTGAATCTCCGTCCTCCACCGTATACAAGGCTGACCCTGTCCAAAACCTTTGAATCTTTGAAGTGCTATACTATCTGCTTCGTCCAAGTAAACGTTCTGACTCAATGCGCGGGACAGGCTGGATTGGTCGGATAATAGGCCGTATACCCAGAATGCGAGACTCGCGTGGTACAGAATTATGGCCATGGGACCACGCATTGAACCGCGGGGTGAGTGTTTGGCGATATGCATGATCTGAGCGGCGTGGAATATTGTGTGGCGGGCAGATTCACTTTTCACCCAGTCGCGGACGGTGGGATAGACTGCGCGTGCTCGTTCGGGACCTTCCATGCCTGCGAAGATCTGGATGTCTTCGAAGGGCATGTGGAGGTGGAGGAGGGCGAGTTCCAGGCGCATTTGGATCTCGGGATCTGCTGAAGTGTCGGCGGATAGACTAAGTTTCAGGTGTCCAAGGAGCTTGAGGAGTTCGTCTTTACGCATCTCTGTGACGAGGGTATTCCAGCGTCGAGGTCGGGATCGCTGGAGGGATGAGAGTTGGAGATACTCCCAGCACATGGTCCATGTACAAGAGAGGACAGCCATGATCGCGACGTATGCGTCAACGGAGTCGGTATGGTTGTTGAGAACATCGGGATCATCAATGACATCCGCAACGAAGAGCGGTTCGTTTTGTCGACGTGAGGCCTTGAGCGAGTTCCACTGTTCCGGCGACGCAGCAGTCCACAAGTCCGCATGCTCCGGGAAAGGCAGAAGGACTTCGGCATACGACACCGAAGGACTGACCAGCAGCGCCGTAGAGGTGTTGGCATCATGAGATAGCATCCTAAAAGCAAGCCTCTTGAATGACTCGTCCTCTACCCATTGAAACCAGTCTTCCCGGGAGACGAGACCTGGCGATTGCACGGTCTTGCTCTGGGAGTACACTGACCTCTTGAACTTTCCATCGCGACGCATCATGGTGAGCACGGGGCTGAAGAAGCTCTCTGCTATTTCGACTTTGCGGGGGAGACCGCTCCAGATACCCATCTCGAGGGTGATGACGAAGGCTTGGGTGAGCTGGAGATCGCGGACGAGACTGTTATCCTGTTCCCACTAGCTACAGGTCAGTCTGAGAACATGTTGACAGGATATAGAGGACTTACATGTTTGGCGACAGCTATCCTCAAGCACTCTTGTATAGCATAGCCAAGCTTTGACAGGGCAGGGTCGGAAGTCAAGACTGCTCCGCAGGCAGCCATGGCAGCGACAAGCTCGGGTCTCTTCTCGTTGGGGTTGAAAGAGGCGGCGTGGATGAATGATGTAGCATGTGTGACGGGGGATGTGAGGTAGTACTGAAGTAGTGTGTCCAACAGCTCGGCGGAGGGGAATGAGGCTACTGCTTTTGATAGGTGATCTGAACGACAACTGTTGACGACCATCATGAGTATCCTGTCACGAGCTGGTCCTTCTAACTTGGCCGAAGTGACTCTTGTGTTTGAGTCCAAGGCGACACCAGACTCAGGTGAGGGGTAGGCAGAGTCTGTAGCGGGAAGGGAAAGGTTATGCTCCTCAGCGCCGGCATGGTCTTTGGCATTTGGCCGAAACTTCCAGTGAGAATTTTGAAAGGCCTCAGTGCACATTGCAGCGGGCTCACCGGGGTCGGTATGCGATGCGGCGCGTGGTGTTTGAGCTCCTCGAGGCGTAGGCTGTATGCTTCTGACTTCGAATGGGATGCTTGTGTTGTATGAGTCGAGGAACCGGAGGTCAATGTCATCGAGTTGATTGTATGTGTACATGTCGACATCGTTGGCGTTGGGATTAGCCCATGCCCCCGATAGAAGGTTGAGATCGGGGAGAGGGAAGAAGAGGGGATCAATGTTGTTGTTCATGGAGGGGTCTAGCCAGCGTAAGCCTCGTACTTGGACGCGGTGTCTAGGGGACTTACCAAGATTCTGGAAGAGACTATGTGATGTCTGCGGCGTCAGCATATCCAGTGAAGGCTGCTCCATGACAGACGACGCAGAAGTTGAAACGATGCTATTATGATCAGGGAACGCAGACATAGACGAAGAGCCATCATCTTGGGAGAAGATAGCTTCATCCTGCTGCTGCTGCTCCTCAGACTGAAAGTCCGAGTCCAGGTCCATGGAGCCGTTCCACCTGCACTCGATACCTTTCTCTTGACATCGACGACAGGGCTTCTCATCACTACAGCGCAGGTGATTGGTAGAACATGCCTTGCAAGCCTTGCCGACTCTAGCTGGCATGTAACGCGGTTGTTCAGCTACAGAGCTATCCCCAGCCTGTGAGCCATGGCCAGCGACATGTCTTTTCAGGAGGTCCCTTGATCATGGTTAGTAAGCAGTAAGCGACGCGGGGGAGCATCGAGAGGCTAGACTAGACTAACGGTCTTGTAAAGGCCTTTGGGCAAACATGGCACTTGTAGGGTTTGGTCTGTGTATCTAGCACAAGCAAATGTAAGCACTGCGTCAAGTGCATGAATGATGGAAGATGCAAACATACGGGATCGCACGTGACGCGCTAGATGATCAAGACGCTTATAATTCTTTTTACATGAACCGCACTGGAACATGCCAGGTTGAGTCGTCGACATAGTGAGAGAGAGTGAGAGAGAACAGGTCGTGCTAAGTGGAGAGGGAGATAGGCAATCGGGACGTGGAGGAGAAAGAGAGAGAGCTTGTGTGAGGAGCAGGGGGAAATCGTGTTGTTTTTTCCCTTCGGCTCGGGCATGACAAAGATCCGCGGGGAAATCCCCCGTGTCGCATTTTGCGGGGTTGGCTAACGCGATGCTAGATCCGGGATGGTTTGGTGTTGTATTGCGAGGGTTGTGATTTGAGCCTTTGAGGGGATACGAAAATTTGATGGGGGGCGCTAGCTCCTCCACATCCCGATAGAGTTTTAGTCACCCTATACTTGTAATCTCGGCAATTGGTTTGGGACAGATTGATGAAACAAATATATAGATAACTCACACTTGCCCCAGAATGGGTATGCTTGTTTGATCGGTTCTAGACAGATTCAACTGACATCATGAAAGCCAGTCTATCACCAGTCCACTTCTTCTCCCATGGGTCTACCATGATGCTGGGAGAAGAGTCCGAGTCTGCCGACTATTGGAAGAAGGCCGGTGATCAAGCATTGGCCAACAACATCAAGGGAATTGTCATGATGGTATGTCCCTCACCTACTCCGACAGTAATCAATTGACTAATCGCATTATAGGGCGCTCATTGGGACGCTGAAGGCGATCGCATGCAAGTCGCCATGAACCCCAAACCAGGCAAATCCCCCGTCGCATACGTCCACCCTTCCAAATACGTCGACTACGAACTCAACCCCGATCTCGAGACCGGCGAGCGCTGCATCTCCCTCCTCAAAGACGCCGGCTTCAACGTTTCCGGAAACACCGAGTTCGACTGGATCCACGACACATACCTCATCCTCATCCGCATGTTTCCCAACGGCTGCCCCCCAACAACCCTCATCTCCATGAACGCGCGCTTCGATCCCCACTACCACATGCGCGTCGGCGAGACCCTGCGTCCTCTGCGAAAAGAAAACTACCTCATAATTGGTTCCGGTGGTGCAGTACATAACTTGTATCGCAACATCTGGGCGCCGATTTTGTACTACTCTGATAACTTTGCGCAAGAGAAACCACCTGAGGCGTGGGCCCTGGAGTTTCGACAGGCTGTTGAGGATGTCATCAAGAATAATAGTGGACCGAAGTTGAGACGCGCGATGACGAGGTTGATGAAGCATCCGTTCTACAGAGATGCTCATGCCACGGATGATCACTTCATGTCGGCGCTGTTTGTGGCGGGTGCGGTTGGGGATGAGGAGGATGAGGGCGTTTATGGTGAGCTCAAGGCTGAGACTTGGGAGTTGACGAATATGTGCAATAGCCAGTTTACTTTTGGATCATGGCCGAGGACTCTTGCGACAGCGACGGCATAAGGAGTGGTCCAGGTCAGATTGTTAGAAGAACTCTTGATATACAGCGTGCGATAAATAAGACATTGATTGATTTGTATGTTTGTATCGAGACGTGTACCCACGTTCATTTAGTGACGCAATTAATTATGTACATGTAGAATCGTCCTTATTAGATTGCCATTTCTGGCACGAGCCATTATCATTCCTCCGCAGACCATATTAAGCCTAGTGTACCCTCGGAGTATAAAAGACCTAGCTGGAGATCTATATACATGTTAGTATTTGACTACTTCAGTATTCATTGCATCAACTCACCTCAATGATGGCAGGTCCAGCAGCAACGGTGTCATCAGAGACAACGTCCTTGCAGCCAGTAAGGACAACATAAGTCTGTCCAGCAAAGCCCTCAGGAATCTCAACAGAGAAACCACCATCAACAGCCTTAGCCTCAACAAACGTAGGTCCAGTAACAGCGATGAAAGCAGCATACACACTCTGACCCTTAGCACCCTCAAGGGTATACCCAGGAGTCTGAAGCGTAACAGTGCTACCAGTCTTGATCTCACTACCTGAAGCAGCAGCAGCCAAAGCAGGGAAAGCCTTGACGGGCAGAGCAGGGTTCTCCTTGGGGCATCCTGTGATGAAGCCCGAGGCAAGGGAGTACACCTCGTTGTAGCTCAGAGGAGCATCGAAGGGCTGGGCGAAGGGGACTTGCTTGAGAGCACCGCGGATGTAGGATGAGTGGCGCGCCTCGACAGTGAGGATGGATCCGGCGGCGGTGAGGTATGTCTTGCTCATGATGTCGGCTGCGGCGCCGAGATAGGCTGAGACGCCGACGCCTTCGAGGATGGAGGCGGTTGCGAGGAAAGTCTTGACGTCTGTGACGCCGAAGGAGTATGTGCACTCCTGAACGGGTGTGACGCCGGCAGCTAGAAACGTCAGCACAATCAATCATTATATGTAGAGCATCAAGGCTTACCCTTGAGAGCCTTGGTGAGAAAGTCAACATGAGCAGTCTCATCAGAAGAGACCTTCTTGATGTTGTTGTAAAATGTAGAGTCATAACCTGCATCCGCAAAGTCCTTCTCAGTAAAGTTGGAAAGACCTTGACGATAGAAGTTATCCTCTAGGTGCTCAAGAGTAAGAGCATAGTTGAGGATGACTCCGTCGTTGAGGCCAGAGGCACGCTTCTCAATGACAGGAGCAGCGGAGGCAAGGCCAGCGGCCAATAGGGGGAGGGCAGCAGAGAAGTGCATGATGACTAAAGGTTTATGGTTTGATAAGAAGAATGATATTGCGGGTGATATGACAGAGTGAATTGGATGCACCAGGTCGTAGTTATGTGATTGTTTTATCACCAGTCCAAGTAGATATACTCACCCAACAATTTTGCTAGCAACATCACGTTAGGCCTCATGATGCCTCGACTTCAATTGTGAATAATATCCCCGCCCTCGATCTCCAGCCTTAATCTCCCTAGACTCACAACATCACGATTCGGCATCTCCTCATTCCGCTCTGATCTTCCCGCCGTCCAATCTCCCCCCAAACCCAACTGAAGCTAACAACAGCCGAAATCCCAAAAGTATCGCACCGCCAAATTTCAGCCCTAAGAAACATCCATCTCAGACAAAAACAAACCCCCAATTGCCGAATCAAGACGTCATGGTTCAAACAGATTACCGAATCGGGAACGTTTCGATGATCGCCAGGGACTCTGCTCAGCTACTGCTCGGCAACTCTTGAAGCCGTAGTTGATAGTTCGAAACTAGTGCTGGACATCATTCGTGCGCTGTCTTCTAATTGTGGGACATTGAGATCTCGGATGGCTTTGGTTCCGTGAGCTAGAGAGGATTGAGTTGTAGCTTGGGTTTTGGTGAGACATGGCTCGGAATATTCACCATCCGAACAACATCGCGTTTGCTTTAGTTCAACAATTATAGTGAGTATGTTGGTAGTGTAGATGATGCTGCGCTTGGGTAATGTGTCTTGGGCTGAGCTTTGAGGAAATTTGTTGTTGATCAGGGGAGTTGGTAATCTCTCCGAGCAGCCGAAAGTCTTCGGGATGAGTTTGGTCCGTGGAATTGATAGTCATTGCTGATAGAGATGCTGGAAAGTCGGCATTAATTAACACAGGTTGGATGTGTAAAGAATTTCCTGTTTTTATTAATCAGCTTTGTGTTTTATTTGCTTGGATTCCCCGCTGAGTCGTTTGTTGTCAGATTGTCTAAGCCTACCATTCACTTTTTGACTTTCACTCATTCATAACGCAACCATGAAGTTTACTCTCATCGCTGCTCTCGCAGGTAAATAACAAATTCTATCAAGCATACTTCTCCTCCAACTAACAGCCATGCAGTTCTCTCAGGAGTCCACGCTGCCGACTCTGCGTCTACAACAATCACCTGCAGCTCCTGTCCCTCGGCCGTAACAACACCTGACATCGTCACACGATCCGCTCTCCCTACTACATCTTGCACCGAGAAGCCTTTGGCGGTTGTGTCAATGGCCAAGGGAGACAGTGGAGCTGCTGCACCTACTGGCTCGGGTGCTGCTTCTACCCCTACGGCTCAGGTCCCCGTGTCTGGAGCTGATATCAAGAAGGGCAGCGTTGGTGGAATGGCTGCGGCGGCGGTAATGGTGGCTGTCTATATGCTCTAGTGTTTTGTGTAGTGGACAACGGCGGGTATACCAGTGTCGGGCGAGCTTAATATTCTATGGGTACTAGTTTTATAAAGTGGTTTATGAGCGACCATGCTGCACATGTAATACGGGTCTTCTTTATGGCGGAAGACTAGTTTACTTTCGCGCTGTATCATAACTGATAATTTGGACCAAGGCAAAGACTAATCTATAATGCTGTTTTATGGGCTATCTAATTGGGAATCACAGGGAGAGTGATATAGTTTTGTTGACGAGGTCCAAAGTGGATATGGTTTGAACCTTGGAAGACCTCAGGTGATCTAAGACAAGTTAGCAATGAGCACCAAAATTTCAAATATTCAAGCTTACCTGTCGACCGGGTCGTCGTGCAAGAAAATACCCGACCCCTGGGTATCCCCCGACGACACCTCAAACACCAACTTGCCCCCCTTATCAACAATAACATTCGTAGGCCAGACCTCAATGTCAACGCCATAAACTTCACCCTGTATCACAGGCTGAACATCCTTGCTGGTGTAGTTCCTGTGAGGAAGCCACTCGCGATGCTTAGGGTGTTCTGAATCGACCTTGCGCAGAGACACGCGAAGCCAGCCCTTCGTCAGGGGGACGGGATCACCTGCTGTACCAGTATAGAAGACTTCTTCCCCTGAAGGGTCGAAGTGGCGAAGTGTGACAAACAGATCAATGTCACTGGGTGTAGGGCCAGAAGGATCAGGGGAGACTGAGACATTGAGATGAGCGACAATGTGACCCGTGATCTCTGTCTCAGCCTCAAAAGCAGGAGTTGAAAACTGGACCGCCTCAGGCTTCTCTAGCGTTCCGAGAGCCTTGTAGGTAATTTTCTTACGCTCTGTCTTGGGCTCATCCCAGCTCAGACCTTGTTCAGGCGTGAGGAAGAGCTTTTTATACTGGGTTCGCGCGATAGGCCATTCGTTTTCTTCTCTTCGAGGATAAGCCTTTTCCTTCTCGGCGTCGTTGAAGCCAACGTTGCCCTTTCGAAGAACAAGACTAACGGGAGCGACCTTTCCCTCTTCGGACCAGCCAACGCGGTCCTCACCCTTGAGGAAAGCATCGAGGAAACTTCGTTGAATTTCAACTTCTTCCTCGTAGTAAAAAGGAAGATCGTGACGGCCTGTGATGAGGCGGAGATACTTGAATTTAGAGCCAGCGTGGATGTAACCTTCAATATTGCCACGGAGATGGAGAAGAATACCACCCCAGTTGCCTACTGATAGGAGAGGGACTTCGATATCGCCCATGTCGTACTCCTTGGAGGCGTAGTAGGCTTCATCTCGGAAGCGGTTGACTTGGTTATCAATAGTCTGATCCTGTCTATTAGCCTCGAGCTCTTCTTCAGGTAGATCACCCTCAATAGTATCAGGACCCCAGTTCCTAGCCTTTCTCCCAGGTCGACCGTACTGATTGGTAATGACCTGGCGATTCCACCAAAACTTGATAAAAGCATTCGATAGAATTCCACCATGTCGGCACCGATCGCGGTAATAATCTGACATGCCCTCCCAGGGCACAATGGCACTCAGACCCTTGGGCTTACGAGCAGCGACTCGCCATTGACTTCCGGCGTAGTAGCTGATACCGAGAAGACCGACTTTTCCAGATGACCAAGGCTGCTCAGCGGCCCACTCGACGACATCGAAGAAGGCTTCGCTGGTGCCCCTTGACATGGTATCAAGCTTGCCAGTTGATTGGCCGAGACCTCGCTCATCGGCGCGGACGATCGCATAGCCGTGCTTGGTCCAGAAGCCAGGATCTGGAGTTTCCCATGCCGAGTGCTCAGATTTGTGCTGAGGATTCACCTCACTGAAGGATTTGGGATGGAAGCTACCATATTGTCAGTGACTGGTTTATGAGCAGAAGAGTAGAACTCACTCTTGATACCAAATATCTTTTCCATAAGGGCCATATGTGACGAGAACGGGAACCTTGTCAACACCCTTGGGCCGATAGACATTGAGTCTCACCAGGCCATCGCCCGCCTTGAGAGGAACAGTAGCATTCTGTTCGAAAATGTATGGAAATGACTCCGCATCCACAGTATGAATATCTTCCTTGATAGGGTTGGGCATTGTGATAGTTGTGTACTGAAGATAAATTGAGTTATGGTGAGACCAAAACCAAAAAAGCCCTTGTAAAATATCGTATGACAGGCCCTATTTCACTTCCCTCCCAGTGGATTACTCCCCCTCAATTGCACCATATTTCTTCTCGTCGCCGAATTGTCCCTTCGGTTGAGACCCCAACTCTTTAGGTGGGGGGTTCCGATACGGGGGACATTCGGTTACGTGGGGCCGAGTCCCGAAACGCGCGAGACCCCAGAATGCGAAGTGAGATCGGGGACTTGGAGGAGAGGGGACGGGGAAAGCGGGAGAGTCTGGGGAAGGGTGACCGTGAGACGATTTGGAGAGTCTGGGGTTTATTAGGTTCAGAGCTGCACGAAACCGTCACATCGTTTGGTCATATACATCACCGAGTACGTTCTTGTTGGGCTATTGTACCGTATTATTGGCTGCAATCATGACTCAAAACACAGAAACAAGACCTTTAAACATCCTAATCGTCGGAGCAGGTAATTCTATTAATCTTGGAGTCGTCATTGTGAGGAAATGCTGACATTCCAGGCATCGGTGGTTTAACCGCTGCGCTTGGTTTCCGCCAACATGGACATAAAGTAACAGTAAGTAAACTCTATCGTGACGATACCCACTTTGACTCATACTCTGTATCTTAGCTATTCGAGCGATCGCAACTGGCACGGGAAGTCGGTGCTGCCATTCACGTGGCTCCAAACAGTCATGGACTTCTGAAGCGATTTGGTGTTTATCCCGAGACTTTTGGCGCGAATCGCGTTGAGGGTGTACGTGGCGCAATTATAATGATCCAAATCACACGCTAAAGATTAGCAGGTCACAGAGTATACGCATGATGGGCACCTCAAGTTTGATAACCATCTCAAAGGGCCACTCTCAGTTTGGGAGCACGTATGTTGCACGGTGTCATTCCTGTAGCAATTGCTAACGTTATGCAGCCATGGGTTCTTGCGCATCGCGTCAGTCTACACGAGAACCTCAAGAACCAAGCTACCTCTACCGAAGGCCCCGGAACACCAGCTATTCTCAAGACCTCTAGCCCAGTAGTGGATGTCGATCCCTCAACGGCGACTGTCAAGTTCGAGGATGGCACTTCTGTATCTGGAGATTTGGTTCTTGGAGCCGACGGCGTCAGCGTAAGAAGCCAAAACTACCTCACCTGATTACTTTTAAAGCTAATATCATCCAGTCGATAACGCGGTCAATCGCTACTGGCACAGATATCAAGCCCTATGGCTCTGGAAAGAGCGCCTTCAGATTCATGATTCCCCATTCGAAATACTTGAATGACGAAACAACAAGACCTTTCGCCGAGCGCGCAGGTACTATGACGATGTGGGTAGGTCATGATCGAAGAATCATCATGTATCCTTGCTCCAACAACACTGTCATGAACTTTGTCGCCATTCACCCAAGCAGTATCACCGCCGGAGCAAACAAGGGATCTGGTGAGTCACTAAAGTCTCAGAATGCGAGTGTTAAGCTGACGTGAAAAGGCTGGGGACAGGGTGGCAGCAAGGAACTTCTTCTTGAAGTTTACAAGGACTTTGAGCCAAGGGTTCGCGCTATTCTCAACCTGGTTGATGCTAGCGATTTGAAGCTTTGGACTCTGTTGGATATGGACCGTATTCCAACATGGCATAAAGATCGACTTGCCTTGCTTGGAGACGCGGCTCACCCATTCTTACCTCGTAAGTCCATCAGAGTTGCTAATGCGACGTTTCTGACCGTGTATTCTATGTAGATCAAGGACAGGGTGGCGGTATTGCCATTGAGGATGCAGCATCCCTGGTGGCGCTGCTCCCTTACGGTACAACAGCCGATGATATTCCCAGTCGTCTCTCCCTGTACGAGAAGATCAGAGATGAGAGAGCTCATATGGTGCAACTCTTCACTAGAGAGGCAGGCGAGGATCTCGATGAAGAGTCCCGTGCCAAGTTCAACAGTATGTCGTCTAAACCTCTAATGCGATCAATAGAGACTAACAATCGTCCAGTCTACAAGTTCCTTAACTATAACTTCGGTCATGATGAGTGGCACAACACCAAGAAGGCTCTCAGAGATCATCTCTGGTCTCAGAACAAGACCCTACACTGGAAGTCCCCTGTATCATTCGGCCCTATGCCTAGTCCTCGACAAGATTTCCACGGTCAACGATACAACGGCAATGACTCTTCGTTCACCACTTGGTCAGTCCGTTTCAAGTCTTCAGCTACATACCTCAAGACTCTCTTGCCCACAGACCGGTTCAGCTTCTACAAGCCTGGCACTGTGGCTGAAGCTACATACTCCTGCACTGAGTTGAAGGACATGAAGTGGCTTGGTGGTGGCGGCTACAAGTTCTTTGGTCTTTGGATCCATGGTGTTCAGTATGAGAAGAAGGACGGTAGCAAGATCTTTGGGTCTTTCCTAGCTGTTCTTCTGGAGAACTTGACTGATCCTATCGTCACGGGCCGTGAGGAGTTGGGTATGCCTAAGCTCTTTTGCGATATCGATGTTGTGGAGAAGGGAGCCAACACTAGCATCCGCTGTAGTTGGCGAGGAGCAGAGTTCGTAAACATCACTCTCAAGGGTCTAGGCGAGGCTTCCAATGGACATACCAATGGCGTCAACGGTACCAACGGAACAAACAGCCATCCCCCAAATGTTGGTCCCCCGGGTGCCCCTCCTCTGCCAGAGGAGCAAGGACTTTTGATCTACCGATATGTGCCTGCAGTCGGCCAGCCTGGTGTTGCTGATGCCGCGTATCCTGTGTTTATCGAGAATGGGTTGGAGACGACGAAGCGACAGGTTGAGAAGACGTTGGTTGGAAGTGGCGGTGACTTGGATCTTACAGCTGGTACGTGGGATACGCTGCCTACCTTGAACCATATCGCGACTGGATTCTCTGAGATTCCTGTTTATGGTGTTGTTAAGAGTAAGGTTGAGTACGGAAGGGGTGTGGATGATATTTCTCATGCTCGAAGGGTTGAGTAGCGGGTTTAGGTTTTGTAGGCATATTTATTAGCATCTCATATTAAGAAGCCCTTTGATTCTGTACCGAGTTGCGTTTCTGTTCAGCAGGTGATGCCTAGTGTTCTGACTATACTCGTCTCTGGAAATGTAATTCCAGAGGTTTCAAAAGCTGTTTCTGGAGGAGGCACAGGCTACATCAGGGTGTGCACCTTATGAAAGGGGGACACTCACCTTAACAGCTGATAGGGAACCAATGAAAATGAGATACTTCACATAAACAAGATCCCCTACTCTTCCTAATGATAACTCTATAATCTATATACTCAATAAGGGCGAGCAGGGGTAAGCTGGCCAATACATTCTCCAAATCCAACGCCCGACTCATCTCCACCGACAGATCCTGTTATCCTCACAACATCACCATCCTCCAAAAACCCTCTCTTCGACCCATCGCTCAAAGTTACAGGCCTGGTACCACCCTCTGTACTCTCAAGCATACATCCTCGACTTGTATCCTCAGAACCAGAAACAGTCCCTGTAGCCAGAATATCACCTGTCCTAAGTGCACTGCCCGAGCTAACAGAGTGCGCAACCATTTGCTGAGGAGTCCAGTACAGAGACTCGACTGGACAAACACCAATTGTTGTGGTGGCGTTGTTTGCCAAGACATCAACTTTCAAGGTGATGGAGAATGTTGAGGGGTTAGGATGCTGAAGGTATGAGGCTGATATAGCTTTCTGCTCTTGAGCTTTGGTTCTGAAAGGCTCTAGAGCGTCGAGAGTGATGATCCAGGGAGAGATGGAAGTTCCTAGACTCTTGCCGTTGAAAGGGCCGAGAGGAAACATTTCAAAACCTTGAATATCACGAGCTACGTCTGTCAGTCGTCCATTTCTACTAGTAACCTGGATAAGCGCTTACCACTCCAATCATTGAGAATTGAAAAACCAAAGATATGATCCTCAGCATCCTTAGCATGAAGTCTCTCCCTCATACCCAACGGCTTGCCAACGACAGCTGCAAGCTCAACTTCATAATCAACCTTCTGAGACGGTGCATAGATAATAGGATCGTCTCCTTCAGCTGCAGCAGGGTTCTTGAACTGCCCATAAGGTCGCTCAATGTCCGTTCCCGAAACAACGATAGAGCCTGTCCGGCCTTGGTAGCCAACTGGGAACTTGAAGAATCCGGGTGGTGGCGTTCCGTTGTTGACTACTATACGACCTGCATTTATGACGTGGTCAAGAGAGCAGGAGAAGTCTGTTTGAAAATTAGCTTTGATTCAGAGGGGCTGGAGTGTTATTCATACCTGCGAAGTCTTTGATCTCGACTGGTAAATGCATCGTCACGGCACTGATGTCTTCTTTGCTGCCTGAAGGGAAGCTATCGAGGCCATTCTGTTGATAGGCTTGCTGGATTTGTTTCCGGACATTCTGATGCACAGACTTGGGGAGAGCGGCAAAAGAGTTCAGAGTCTGCTCGTTAAACACACCTTGAGGAAGGCTATCAACATCCTTGAGTAATTGTTCGAGGAGATCATTCAGAAATATCACAGTGTTTCCAAGTCTGGTAACAGCTTGGGGAGTCTTGTGAGACTGGGAGGAAGCTATTCCGAAAGGAATGTTCTTCTCGGTGAAGTGGTGAGCATAGTCAGTAGATGCCATGATGTTTAGTTTTCTTGATTAGTGAATAATCACGACTTCATTCAAAACGTTGCAGTCGATATGGTAAGAGTGGCAGTCCCTTCAATTCAATTATGGTCACGTATTATCAATCACTAACCTATTCTATTCCGAGGACTTAATTCCGAACTCCGCGAGCGTTTGTGGACGATCGGCATCGGTTGACATGGGAGCCCTCCACATCCCGATGAGTAAATCGAGGGGAATGGCCCCGGATATGTAAGAGAAATGGAGTCGTATATCCGGCACTCAACATAAAATGATGAGAAGAAAAAGGATGCAACGCTCTCATAGACTATTTCAGTAAAGAAATTACAGAACCAATCATTTTTCGTCATCAGTATATACTAAGTTTGTCAATTCCAAACCTTGACAATGGCTCTCAACGGCAAACTCAGACAAACCCAACGCATCATCACAACACACAACGATGAAGGCAAAGCCATAATCGACACATCAATCAACTCAGACGCACCCTTCTACGCTCTCCCCGACGGCAAAGCCCACTTTGCACTAGGCTACGCCACCAAAGAATTCCCAGCAAAGCTCACCAACAACGCCGACGTAGAATCTTACCAAAACTTCCTGACCAACCAACCAGGCCTCAGCCTCTCAACGGGCACTATCCTCCGCTATGTTGACATGTGCCCTGGCCATACTTCGCCTATGCACCGCACTGTGAGTCTCGACTACGGTGTTGTGCTGGAGGGCGAGGTTGAGTTGATTTTGGATTCGGGGGATAGGAAGGTCTTGAAGAGGGGTGATGTTTGTGTGCAGAGGGCGACGATGCATGCTTGGAGGAATACGAGTGAGACGGAGTGGGCGAGGATGTTGTATGTGCTTTTGCCGTCGACGAAGCCTGATGCTGGAGGCAAGGAATTGGGTGAGGATTATGGAGATATGGTGGGTGTCAAGGCTTCTGAGTAGTAGATAGATTTGATTTTAAACCGAGAACCAGGGTCAATGCAATCATGATTTTTGTCCTGCTTAAAAGTCCGTCATCATTCTATAAGTACTATGTGATACGTCAACCAAGGTCATGGTAGATTAAGAGCTTGTATTGTTTTCCGAAAGCACCTTGAAGTAGGATGGAGGTTTGTATATGCCTAGATGATAGGGTCATTTATCAAATTGGATGCCAATGATCCTAACGCCATGGTACCAGCTTTAACTACTTGAGCTGTCTTTCACAAGAGAAATTGCAATTTGGAATCATGCAGCAAATTTAAAATGAAAAATGCAATAATTGAATAAATCTGATATATGTTTGAATAACAAATGAAATTCAATAGTAAACTCCATCCCTCACGTATTTCAACTGCCGATCTAAAACTCTCCTCCAATCTGATACTTCCAAACCTTATCCGTCAACCTCCCAATCGACGCCCTCCAATACTGAGCAGCGCCCTTCTCAAGTCAGCTCATATTCAAAAACCTCATCAAAATTCACTTACAGCGTTGACACTCAAACCTCGAAACATAGCAGTGATAAAGAACCTCTCTGCTGGGCTCGTATAGACGCGAACGCCGTTAACATGCGCTTCATCGCGGTTAAGCGGTCTATACTCAGGCACACGACGGTGCGGCAGATCAAACTCCGGATGCTCTGCAGACGTCACAGGCGATGTTCGGCAATCAGGCGATTCCTCACGGGCTTGAGAGTGGTGAAGCTCATAATCGCGAAGGATAGAGCTGTGAAAATCGCCGTTTTGGGTGTGAGTTACTGTGGTGGTCGACATGTTGAAGAATGTGATGTTGATGTCAAGTTTGAGTGATGGATTCGAGAATTGATAGAGTGTTGGTGAAATTACTGACGTTGCATATTCTCATTTGCCGTCCAAACTCTACCGGATGATTCGGGGCATTATCGTTTCATGAGACCTCCCACTCGGGATGTGGAGGAGTACTACCCCGACGCGCCCTCACCCGAACCGATGGAGAATCCGGGGTATCCGAAGCCAACCCCAACTTGTCCCTCTACAGTAACTCTTGAGCTATTAGCATCAAAATAGGGGCCCTCAAGTATCTCAACACGTCTCAAATTTCCAACATCAGCTTAGTGCCCCATCACTCTCACTCACCATTCACAATGTCGAAATCACTCGCAGCAATTAGATCAGCAGCCATCGACGGGCGTCTTCACAACCCGTTCTACCGAAAAGATCAATTGCGGAATCTCCATACTGCGCTGGCGGATAAAGCTGTGCAGATTCAAGATGCTATTGCGAAAGATACGAAGCATCAACCTGCCGAGGTAAAGGTTGAGTATTGGCTTGCTCTGCAGGCTATTGCTGAAGCGCATCAGTCGCTTAATCCGGTGAAGGAGACTGAGGATGAGTATGCTGTTAAGAAGGGTCATGATGATGTTACTAGTCGGGAACCGATTGGTGTTGTTGTTATTGAACCTGCGTATCATGCCTTCTTTTATGGGTTGATCGCGGCGTTGGCACCGGCTCTTGCGGCTGGAAACTGTATTATTGTGCAGGTAAGTTTCTTATGAATATTTTAAGTATGAGACAGATGCTGATGAGTGCAGGCTCAAAACTCACTACGGGAAACACCAAAGATTGTGCTAGATCTGGTCGCCAAGTCTTTGGACAGAGATGTCTTCACAGTCTCAAATCAAGAAGTCACAGCAGAAGACATAAGCCTTCCTCACATCCGCGTCTCCCAAAACGGCTCAGACGGCCCCATCCTCAAAGATCATCTCGTCTCAGACCCCGAAGCACCAGTCGTAGCATTCGTGGAACGCGACGCAGATATCCAAGCCGCCGCCAAAGCTCTTGTATCCGCACGTTTCAGTCTCCAAGGCAAAGCCCCCTACGCCCCTGACGTAGTCCTCGTCAACGAATGGGTCAAGAAGGATTTGCTACGTGCTCTTGTGCAGCAGAGCACTGAGTTCTTGGCTAATTCACCGAATAAGACTAAAGCGCCTAAATCAGCGCTGTCGAAAGAGGTTGAGAAGGATGATTCTGTGCATGTTGTGCTTTCTGGATCCAATGGTGTGATTTTGGATGTTGAGAGCAGGGAATCGAATTTGCTGCAGCAAAAGGTTGAGGAGACGACGCTTATTGTGCATGCTGTTACGAGTATGGATGATGCTATTGATACTTCGAGAGAGTAAGTGCAAGAGTTCCATTTGGGTAAATATGTCTGACATTTCTAGTATTGGATCTCTGGCTGCTGCTTATATATTCACCAATCCCGCCATGGCCAAGTATCTATGCCAATTCGTGGATACTGCCGTCAGCTTCGTAAATCACATCCCCACCAAACTTCTCTGTAAGTCTCAACACCCTTTCCACAAGAACCAACAATAACAGTTCAGACTCTCCAACCGCTTCATCCGGCATCCCACCCCAGTCCGGAACCAACGACATCTACCATCAAGATCTCTTCTCCCGCCTGAAACCCAAATATCTCACCAAGTCCGCTACTGACAGAAAGCTTGACAAGATTGTCAACACAGCCTCAACCAGAGAGCTAAGTGTGCTGGATCAGGAGGCTACGAAGAAATTACCTGAGATGAAGCGTAAGCTCAAGGAGTCGCAGCTTGGTTTCTTTGAGCAGGGTATTGTGACGAGCTTGGTGTTTATTCTGACGACGGCTGTGACGGGGACGAGTATCCTTGGATATTATGGGTATAGATACTTGAGATCGTGAGGGAGCTTGTTTCTTTGATCTGGCAGAATTTACTTTGTGTAGTGACTTCGTAGCGTTCAAGATTAATTTTCTGGCTAAACCTTCACATATGCTGTTTACACTATCTTTATCCCAGAACTAAAGTCTTAAAATTTCAAGTTTGTGAAATTGCTTCCTTAATCCTCAAACAATACTAAAGACCTGCCTCTTCCCAAGAGCATTCCCAAGCTTCGCCAACCCCTCCAATATCTCCCCATGCATAATCCCCTGTACAAAACACTCCCCAACCAACTCAAACCTCTCCTCCCCAACAGACCTCAGCAAATACGGCACATTCCCTCCATCCAGCAAAACAATCAAATCTCCCTCCTTCGACCGCCAAGGGCATAATCCAAACAACCCCGAAGTCGTAACAAAGAAACAAGGCTCCATACAAGTCGGCAGCTTATTCGTTTTATAGTGCTCCAAATCCTTGCCAGCGTTTGGTTTTAACACTTCGAGGGGGTCTCGCGAACGGTAGTTCCAGTGAGAGCGCATATGATCTAGATATTTCATGTTGCATGTCTCGTGACTTTCTGTTTTGAAGCCATCTGCAGTTTGGTTTCTGGACCAGAATGGTGATAGAGCACAGGGATCGAAGATCTTGTCGAAGACTTGGGATAATTCGTTTTGATCTTCGAGAGGCTTTTGGTAAGGATAGACATACTCGATTGGTGCGTGGCTGATACTCCTGATTTCAGTAATATGAAGACCTGAAAGTCGAAGAACGAGAGGATCATCTGTTTTCAGAAGTTCAAGATTCGGCTTTGTATCCCCTGCTGCTTTGAATTTGAAGCGGGCGTTCAAGTTGGCTTGTGTACGTCTTGAGCTTCCTTTGCTGTCAACAGACCATGTTGGCCGATCAGTCACCGGGCCTTGAGCTTCAGGCCCCAGAATCTTTACCCAAGTCCGTGATGGTTGACAATGAATAGACGATAAAATAGCCACTGAGTTGTGCTCTCGGATCCACCAGCGTGTAAAGTCAGCAAACACTCTCTCCTTCGACTTATCGTAGTTGGGCCTAATCAAATCATCCAATTTCGTAGTATCGTGCGTCTCATTTGCAAAAGTGAGTAGAGCAAAGAGTTTATCACGAGGATCAGTCGCTTTGAGATCCAAACCCGAAAGAAAGACTTCTAGAATACTAGAGAGCTCATTCGTATCCTGTGCTTCGATTGGGGTTGTTGAAACCTCGGTAGTCTTCCCCTTCGGCTTTAAAGTCTTCCAAATAGCTGCCATGGAAATCTGTTGTGAGACAATATGGGGGTTTTGGCTGGAGTACCCAGGGTTCTCAAGCCAGTTGCTGACTTGAACTACTTCTTCCCAGGGGACTTGCTCACCAGAGCAGTGGATGAAGGCGCTTTTCGCTGATAGAGCTTCTTGGATAACCCAGACTCGGGTGAACCATGGGTTTTCGTAAAGAGTGCTCATAAGGAATGATAGTTGCGTGTTTCCATACCAGCCAGCAAGATCTATAATTTCTCTTGTCCAGTTCTTCAAGTGGATGTCGAAAACCTCCAACATCCCTTTGAAGGAGATGGCCTTTCCCTCATCTTTTTTGCTCTGCTCATACGCCCGAATCTCCTCAAGGGGAGTTGAGTGGGTTGTTCCAACACAAGAACACTGTTCGCCACCCAGGCATAATCTGGAATTCGAGTTGCAGATGTCTCGGACAAGCTTCAAGCAAGCCTCAACGCCATGGTTATCCTCCCCCAGCCAGATGTGAACCACTGAGGCCAATGAATAAATCTGACTCATGAGCGTGACCTGCTGGGCTCTCTCTTCGAGATCATCTTGGTTGATGCACACGGCGTCGATCCATATAACCAGAGTTTCTCCTTCTATTCTCAACCGCCGAAGGGCTTGAGCAGCAGACTTTCCAATACTAAAAGGTATCGCTTCTTTTCCATTGCTGAAGTTGCCTTCTTTCGATAATAGAATATCCTCTCGCTCGGTGGGATCTCCCCAGCAATACGACAAGGCGTGGAAGTCGATGCCTTTTGACTCGACCTCTTTCAAGCTTGCCAAGCGAAAAGAACATCGAATCGGATCGTCAAAAGTACCCGGCTCAACATGAAGGAGTCGAATATTCTGACGCTCAACACTCAACGCCCCAGAATAATGGGAAGCATTTGAGGTAAGTTGCAGGGCTTGAAGTCCTTCTTTCAACTCCTTTGGTTCGTATTCAATCTTGATGCTTCCTTTGTCGATGATATTCACCCAAGCCATGTACATAGCTCGAGGAATCAACTGAATTACATCCCCTGGTCGCAGTGCCTCAATCCAGAGCCTTCGCCTTGGTCCATGGAAGACAGTCCATCGATCAGACCAATCCTGGGGTTCGTCATTTGCCAGGCGGTTGTTGAGTACAGTAATCGTGCGTAGATCTCCACGACCTTCTGGGCGCTTTACTGATGCGTCCCACCAGGTAAAAGAAACTGCTTCTGATCTATCTGCCCAGCCTGCATGACTTGTTAGTTACCTCTGACGAGGTAAAAAGCCTGTTTACCGACCTTGATCGCGAGATGTTCCTGCGAAAGTCACAGCGTGGACTCTCTTCGCATCTTGCGGCACTTCCAGCTCAACATAGGGACGCTCAGGACAGTGATCGTGGACCTGAATAGCCTCCTTGCGCTCAACAAAACATGTTTTCATTTGGGATGTCATTTTGCTTCGGAATGATTTGAGTGGATATGATAGATCCCGCCAAGCTTCGTAAATGAGCTTAAGTTATTAAAGTAGATATCGAACGGAGGGAACCAAAATGTGAGCATCACCCATGCTCCAGTATCGTTAGACGGCCAGTAAGAGATGCAGATATTCTGCAAAGTCTGACAGGGCTGAGTGCATGGGCGCAGCACTGAGATCCTGGGGGCTAAGCAGCGGGTTCCAAAATTAGATCTACGATAGCGATAATGAGAGAAATAGGTAGGGAATAAGAAAGAAATAGTTAAAGGAAAACGGTCGAATAAAGAAATAAATGCATTGAGTAAACAGCCAAGAACCGAAATTGAAACGTAGGTGGAATCCATAATCAACCCTGGTACTCCGTATTCCATCCCGAAACCCCCCTCGCTAATCTCATGACCCATTGAACCCTTGTAGATCCTTCTTCACCCGAGCCACAAAAGTGTAGATATGTCAAAATAAGCTTAGGGACTCCCCTCGAAAAGTCACCACTCAAACCCCGCGTATTGCCACGGCACACAGGCCACTACATCAGGCATCTCAGCCTTCTTCCTCGCCTCCTCAACTGCACTCACAAAAGCCCTCGGATTCTCCAACTCCCTAGACATCACCCCACTACCCGTCTCAATCAGGCTCTGCCCATCCCTCACATACCACGCAATATGCATCGTGTCCGATCTCTCCAGGAGAAACTTGAGCTGCTCATCTACTTTCGCCCTAGCCAGCGCCGCTCCATAGGCGTCGTTATGCTGTAGGAGAATGGTCATTGATGAATTGTACTGAAAGATGTCATCTGGAAACGCTGTGATCTTGGTGGTAATCCGGGCGGTTATCTTGGGAGGTACGTTTGGATGCCTGGATAGATAACTGATTGTATCTCGCCGGATGTACACGTCGTCATCGCTCAGAAATTCTGCAAGAGCGTAGAGGGCTCTTGTGTCTGGTAGGAATTTCTTGTTCTCCCGAGTAAGCATCTTGATCATGCAATGCCTTCCTTTGGGCTCTCCGTGTGTTAGGGCCTCGCAACATGCTGCCGCAGCTTCATCAAGTCTTCCGGGAATTTCTGGGTGATGGATCCAATATGTAAGAGCATTGAGTCGTATGAGATGATCCTTGTCATGGAGAGCCTTTTCAATGGTTCGCAGCACCTTCTCTGGACATCCGGCTGTTCTGTAAACTGTTTCAAACACCAAGTCTCTTTTAGCTCCATCTTTGAAATCCAGATGGGAGTCTATAGTCGAGTAAAGTCGTTCATTCAGATCCAGTCGGTGTCGCTCCAGCGTCTTCATCGCTTGTCGGCGTATGGGCTCGTAATCGTCCACCAGACACTCGATAATTGCTCGTAACACAGTCTCTGGAAGTTTCGATTGACCGTCGAACAATAGTAGTGCCCCTCGCCGTATCTTCTGATATTGAGATCGAAGATACGGGATGGCCTTGTTGAGTACCGCTTCAGGGAACGGCGGCATAACATCTGAGAACCCTCCAGGGATGAATAGGGGCTTTTGGTGCCCTTTTTGCGTAGTAGTCTCATCGTTAAAAAGGCATATCATAGCTTCCACCACCCTCTCTGATAGGAACTCCTGGCATCGCAAGATCCTTTCCGCTACCAGTCGTATTTCTGAATCAATATCCAAAGGCCCAACCCTCAAAAACTTGACAAGCGAGCATAGCGTATCGTCCATGCGTGATAGCTCGCTTCGCCCCTCAAGGACTTTGGCGGCAGCAAGCTGGACCGCACGGATTGGGTTATCCAGATGATCAGAAGCGGCTCTTAGATCTTCAATCTCAAGATTCGCCTGCCGAGCCAATGCATCCAAAGAAGCCAGTCTGATAACTACATCATCTCGCAAAAGGTTCGTCAAGATCTTGTTGACACACTTTCTCGGTAGTTGTTGATCTTGGTAACCAAGTGCCAAAGTTGCAATAGCAGCATTCTCTGGGTCTCGGTATTCCATGAGCTTCAAGCCAGTCTGTACAATATCCACATCGTCCCTTTGTTTCTCACCACCTTCATCCTCTGTCGCCTTCCAAGTCAAGTACTTTGCCCTGTAGGACTCAGCTGTCAGGATGTCAAAGACCCTCTCTCTTGCGACGCGTGACTCTTCTGGTCTGCACAGAAACTTTGCCATGCGATCAAGGGTCGACTGGGGAAGCTTCTTCTGTCCGCTCAACCTTACCATGGTCCCCCGTCTTAGACCAGAATCTTCAGAGTCAAGAATGTTAGAGATGGCTTCGATATACGTCACCATAATCTCTGGATGATCGCTCAGAGCAGAAAGAATACCAGATGCAACCCATGGATTTCGATTCTCAAGACTCAGACTTAGTGCAAGGTTTACACTTTCTGTCCAGTATTCTGGCGGACCCAGAGATTTGATTATCATTGAAACATCATTCTCAAGCAGGGGTCCGCCATACTTTTGTGTCTTCTCAGATCCAGCGTTTCTCAGCCGACATGTCAAGACATTTTCGAATTCAAGTGGAACCCGAGACCCTAACCGTATCCTCTTCTTGTAAGTCATCAAAGCAGCTCTGAAGGTGCTGGGATCCTCATTTCGCAACATCGTCAAAAGTGCCTTGCTGGGGAACTCGGTCTCACCGGCTAGTGAACCTTCTTGGAGCTTCCTGCTCTTAGCTTGGAAAGTAGCCCATCTCACTAAATGAGCCTCAAGACGGCTTCTATGACTTTCGAGTCTTTCCGATGATACAGAAGGACTCAGTTCCGCGAGACAATGCATGGTCAATCTCTGATGGGCTACGCCTATCAAATCGACTGGCTCGGCGTCAATGGCCCGGAGAAACTGCAACGCCAGTTCATCGGAGCCGTTCCTCCCTGAATGCAACAGTCCCGCAACAAAACGCCACATGATGTTGTAGCGAGATGAGTATTTGTTTTGGGAAAGGAAGTCCTTCGGTTTTGTAGCTGTGTGAGACGGTGTTCTTGCATACCATTTCACATTTGGGTTGAAGTTGATGCACACAAGATCCGCCTTGTTATGCTGCAACCAGATGCGCACAAAGTATCGGGCGGCGAAGTATTCTTGAAGAGTCAGGTGCAGAAAGTGATAGGTACGACTCGGCTTTCCGACTGATGAGTCTGATGTTCGTAGAAAGGAAAGCTTCGGTAAGGTGTTATTGACAAAGGCAGAGTCTATGATGGCGTATCGGCAAACAATATTGACGTGCTTGTCTTGGAACTCGAGTATGTTATTACACAATCCAGTAAACGCAAGTTGTTCGATAAAGCGTGTTTCATCTTCGATCAGCTCTTCAATATCCACGGCAAACCCCTTTTCTTTCTCAGTTAAAGCGCCCCCAATGTTTGACTTTCCCAATCGCACAACATCCTTTCTCCATAGACCTTTTTCAATTGACTGGTAGAGGTCCGCCATGGTCTCAGGGCCCTGATTGTGGACTTGATCCCAGCCATAGCAAAGGGCGTCGAGCTGAATGGGGATGCGGACGAGGTCTTGGATGAGCGGGCGAGACGAGAGGAATATCTGAATCTCTTTGTGTCTTTCGGGCTCCATGTGCTTGACGTATTCATGAACCTGATCTGTCCCGAAGCCGATCATCTCTAGTTCCAGGTCAAATGCCTGTATGCCCGATCGAATTGGAACAGAGGGACGAGATAGCGCCAGCACATTGGGTTGGTTGAGAAGGCATATGACAAATCATGCGAGATCATCGCCGGGCTGTAACAAATGCCAGACCTCATCCAGGCCGTCGAGCAGAAATAATGTCTTACCGCCGGCTGGGTCAGTACACGCATCTCGCAACGCTCCAGAAAGGTCGCTGCATTTTGGATGCTGCGAGAAGAATTCGTCACAAAAGAGTTCCTTGAGGTTGTATCCTCCATCCCGCGACAGCAGGTTGCGTAGTCGAACCCAAAGAATGCGATCAAAGTGCTGCCTCCAGACCCGGTTCTGCACAAAATCGTGCACAGCTTTCTTGCAGAACGTCGTCTTTCCTACACCTGCCTGACCGCGAATGAGGATTCTCGTTGAGTGTTTCGATGCCGCGCCGTGAGCACGCGCGGCATTGAATATGTCGTGAAATCTGACTCTGACACCGCCATCTGGGCCATGGACATTTAATCGCCGAAACAAGGACAGATTTGTGATTTTGTTGTTGGGTGCAAGATTTGAAAGTCGAGAGGTCTGGTTCCTGGCGTGAGGTATAACCATGAGATTGATGTAGCATTGTTCAAGAGGTAGTCGCTCGCCTGACAGTCGCTCTATTTCGAGGTTCTCTTTGCAGTAGCAGTGCTGAAGAAGCCAGTCATCGGCCGCTCTGAGATAAGCAAGGTTGTCCTTCAATCCGGGAGTTGTGAGTCTCTGGGTCTCTGGCGATTCTGCGACATATTGACCAGACTCTCGCAAGGAAAGGTTGATCATTGTCTGAAATATAAAAGAATGGATTGTCAAGTTTTCAATCAACAAAATCAACCCTCTAGACGCGTAGATTCAATAATCTTCGTTGCAACAGACGAATGCGCAGATGACAAGATAATGAAGATTGCTGCCTCCAAGACCCCTGCTAGCCTGGGCTTCCCTCTCCAATCTGATCAGTCTTAATGCGGCACCAGCGGCTAATGCGGAACCATTTTCAACCCAGAGTGAAGCACTACAATAGCTAGGATAGGCCAGATGACCTCCTCATGTCTGCGCTAGAGATACTCAGCCGCACTAGGTTGACTGCAGAGGATCGATCAGAACACCCTCAAAGACTCTGATTGAAAGTTCTAACGATATCCAAGACATGGGCAAGGCCTTTTTCGCCAGGGCTATGAGGAATCGGAACAGCAGTGCCGAAAGCAAGATTTACATACTCCGCCATTGAATACCAGAAGTATTCAAATATATCATACCTCTGCCCAGTACTTTTATATATATAAGGCTTACAATGTCAGATAGGGGAAAGCTACCTTGCACTCCGGTATTGGCGAGACACTACCAGAGCAAGTTATATCGGAGTCTACAAGTTTGAGTCTAGTGATAACGAAGGCCATAAAGTCATCAAAGTCAAGATCTTACAAACGATGAACGGCAAGGTCATATGTTGTAATGGCCAAATAACAGCCCAAGTAAGCCATCTTCTTTGTTCCATGGCTAATAGCAAGAAGAGTGGTGTCACTTTCAACAACTTAAGGTCTATAAGCAGGCAGTAAAGGATATCAAGATTAACTCGTAGTCGTGTGAGGTCCTACTCGAATCTATCGGCTTACTATATACCTAGGACTTGTATTTACCAAAGCCATGATTCATGAAACACCCCTTCACTCAATTATATGTAATCACCACTACATCATCATCAAAAGAAACATGTCTTCCACCAATGCCGCTTACCCTTCCTCGCCGTTCCCTCTCTTCACGCTCTCTCTTGTCTCGGCAGACACAACATTCAGCTGGGATTTTTATCTCATTCAGTTGAAGACCAACGCTACAAAATCCCATTTTTTCGGGATCGACTTCATCACAGTTAGTATATGAGAAGTCCTCATCCCACTTGAGGCCGCATCTACACTCTTTGAATTTACTATTTTTAAAACACATCTTCTGCTTGGTTTCTCCTCTCGAATAGACGTTGGGTGAATAAGGAACCTGTGGACGATACTCTGTAGTTTCCTTGGGTTCTTATATGATATGCAGTTGTTGAGGAGGAGGAGAAACAAACCATACATTGTAGCCGAAGGAGCTTCACTATTTATAGTCAGAGGCTGGCACACCTTATGGCTGGGCGAGGCATTTAAGTGTATCTTACTACTAGAAATTATTAATTAATCATGAGGGTGGAAAGACCAAGGCTTTATATTCAGAGTACCTTTGGGCCCAACTGCGAGGATGTTACTGAATGACCTTTGTCACTGTTAGGCGGTCCACGCTTGTATCACAAACAGGGAACAATCAGACACGACCATGCAGTAGCTTGCTTCGAGAGCTGTGATACCCATTCCTTGTTCGTAACTCACAGAGTGCAAGCTGAGTAGCTTCTCATCCTTTGCCTAGTATCACCGCCGAATCACTCAATCAGCAATTCATAATGCCAAACGTAAATCCCCCCAATGTCTCATCCACACCCCTAAACCACATTCCAAGACTCCTCACTATTCACCGTCACATCATCCGTAGCCACACTAGCGCCATCATCCTCTTTCTCCTCCTTCTCTTCATCCTTCTTCTCATTCTCAACCTCCGGCTCAGCCTCAGGCCACGCCGCGAGCCATCGCCTCCTCCTCTCAGCCTCGACTTCTCGCACGCGCTTGGTGTGGCACTCAATGCACTCGATCGGCTCGGTGATGTTGCGGTAGCTCATTCCGTTGCGGCAGAGGCCGAGCTTGTAGATGGAGACTTTGTCGCAGTTGATGTTGCGGATGATTTCGCTCTTGTACTGTCGGCAGGCGGTGCAGCGGCGGATTGTTCTGACTTGCTCGCACATTTTGGAGGTCTCGGGGGTGTTTGGCTTGGTGAGAAACTGCTTGGGGTTGGCACTGGGTGTGAGGGCAGAGATATTGGATGGAAGGGGTAGATACTTACTGATATAGTTCTCGAGAGTCTCTGAAGATGTGATGCTGGTTGTGCAGGTTTCGAGGCCTGTGCTGCTTGTGGATGATTAGCTGTAGCTTGCTTTTGAGAAGTGTAAGAATCAGGGAGTTTTGTTGTTGAGATGAAACAGTAGAATAGACTGACAATGGAGAAGGCAACGCATTCACAGCTATAGTTGTTTGAATATGGCACCACCACTGGTAGCGAACGGTGAAAGCCATCGGCCTGAATGAAATTACGTTTGCTCCGACTATCACTGCCACGCATTGTTCAGCACATTCACCAACAGTTCACTATTTGGTATCTCGAGTTACTTGGCATCAACTCAATTCTAAGGCTCACATGGTATTGATCTTTGTTTTAACTATCCGAGGCATGAGATGTCATTCCAAGGACCAACGCCTCAGCGGTCTCTCCCTCTCTTCTCTTCCTCCTTCTCTATACATTTTTCGCATTTCTCTCCACCGTGTCGTTGCGTGGTTCTCCTGACACCTTTACAAGTTTTATTGGGGTCCGCTGCCTCCTCGCATTCATCAAAGTCATACCAGTCGTTGATGTAGCCGCCGCACTCATCGCAATACAGCGTATTTGTTGTTGCTAGACACATTTTTCCCTCAAGTACTGTTTTGTGTGGATGTAGTTATGGGGTTGACTGCAGTCTATAAGTTTAATTACTTGGATGTAGGGGTCCAAGTTCGACGAAATGTCTTGGGAACTATTTATATTCCTCCTCACGTGGTATGCCAGCTAAATATTTCTCAGATAGGTTCCTGATCACGAACTGGGAGAATTGGGCATTGCCACAATCTCTGTTTTCAACGTTGCGACAAAGCATCTTTAGGTCAGAGACTCACTCTCGCCGTTATTTGAAGTTAAAACCTGTGGTCGAGAACTTTCAATCACCTCACAGAAATCCAGAATCGATCGATGAATAGTTTTTACGTTTCAAGTGATTCATTCAGCTACTGTTATCAAAAAGGTCTACCCATGTGACCATCTTAGGTAACAGAATAACCAAACCCAGCATCCATCCCACTTATCATCTCCTACGATTTCTCCTGCGTCTGGCCTCCTCACATCTCCAGCACAAAGACCGAATAAGATTCTCCACGTGATAGGCTCTTGAGCATCGTCGACCAGGGACCAGGTAACTACGGTCAGTAACAATGGCTCGTCCGGGTGTCCGCCTACCGCAATCCATGCAAACCCAAATCGGATGTTCGTAAGTGCACATTGTTGGAGTTCTAGTAAGCTTTGGAAGTCTGGTTGGAAGTCTGGTGGTTTGTTGGAAGATGATTGTACTGGTGGTTGTTGCGAAAGCTATAGCAGGATCTTGATACTTGAGAGTCTGACTTGACTCCAACCTGAGGCGGCTGGACGAGTACTTATAGTTGCTTCATATTACTGAAAATCTGATTATCTGTACTTCATATTGATCCATAGTGATCATTCTTCCGTGTATGTATATGATATTGTAAGGAATCACATCAGATCCCCTTAAGCTGCCCTTGCTCGTGCATAACAGATGAGATTTGTGACTCTCATATAACCAGCTCCTGGCTGATTACATCTCACTCCCATCTATATATCACTCCTCATCACTTCCTCACCTACGCAGCGCATGAAGGGCCGTCATACGCTCCTGTTCTTCCCGAAGCTCCTTGCACTTCTGGCACTCATTCTCGACTCTCTGGGTCAGCTGCCTTAGGCCATTCTCACAGGTCCCTTTCTCCTCATACTCTGCATACTTGTCAAGTTTGAATTTTTCCAGTACATTTTGTATTCGAGGTATGTTTCAGTTTTTGGCGTTATGGTCCAAGGGGAGACGCTCCATGGACATACTTGACGTTTTATAGTTGCCCCTCGAATACTCAAATAGCTGATAATATCTTTATTTGGGATATGTGACTTTTATTCGGGCTTAGGGAGACATGTTTTTTCACTCGGCTGCTACTCGTCAATAGTTCATTAACTTCAGCAATGCTTCAGTAATCTCCTCTCTTTCCGTATCCAGTGCGACATTCAGAAGCGTGAGAAGTCTCCGGGTGTATCACGGCTTCACTTTTCACGATGTGAAAGCCAAGTCCAGGCAACACTAAGGAAATGACAATGATGCCTGCGATGGACAAAGCTCCTCTACTATTAATGAGCTCCGAGTTTCAGCCAATAGTTGCAGCGAATTGGTTCGTCGACTCTTATTTAACAAGAGGGGGACAATCTTGAGTTGAAATAATCATATGATGAAGTAAAAGACAGAGTCAAAAGGGCCCTCGATTAACCACTCGCGATACTGGCATCGATTCGCCTTGTGACTAGTATCGAGCATCTCAGTCGCCATTCTCGATGCTTGGGATAAGTCAGCGATGTCCACTTCCTCAACCTAACCAAGGTGTTTCTACAGACTATAGATTTGTCCAATCTAGAGCAAGACTTTGACTGTTACGAACATGACGGGGAGGTCTGGACGACCGATAGTAAAAGCTCCATGCTCCATGGACCTTTCTTAACGACAAGCCTTGTCAATTTATACTCCCAACGATGCCTGTTGCGTACCAAGTCGCTGAACAGTTTACCTTAACTACGAGTCTAGCCAGGGATGGATGATTCCCAAGCCATGCGACTTATCTGGCTATTCTGTGTCAGTTCTTCCACATTTCTTCCTGAAACTCTTTCCAAACTCTTACTACTTGTTCTCGGACACCACCTCTGCCATTGGGTTCCATTATACGTCGGTCCTGGACGAGACTCCGTTTTGCAAACTCATCACGAGCGCTACTACTGTTTCTGGGCTTATACTTTACCTACTGCATCAGATTTGGTCCTTGAACGTAAACCTTCAGAGCGTTACGCATGAACTTCAACTTTTAAAGTAAATATATATTTAGAAAGGCAATATCATTCCATCTTCTCATATGACATACTGAACATCCTCTATATTCCCCGGGCTTCTTGCATACATATAGTTCTCCTGCAACCCATGCCTAGGCAAATAGATTCGCCGACGCATCCCTCCTCTGATAAACCTATATGTGTGTGGACAACATGTGTGCCAACTCATCAGTATCCATCATATTCTCGTCCTCCTTGCACGTCAAATACTTTACCTCAATAATCTCTAACAAGCTCTGAACGCCATTCGAGCAGAGTTCATAGTCTTGAAAGAAATAGCCTGCTTCGCAAAGATGAAGGATCATATCAGTTCCCAGTTCTGCATCGCAGACTTCGCACTTCATCTGGAAAAAATTCTCTCGACACATGGTTTGGGTTCTGGATCTGGCTAAGATGTGCTAAGAAATGGTGTATAGTAGAAAGATGCTGAGATATTGATCTTGTTGCTGCTGCTGTATACTACAAGCCGAGATCAGGGCCTCTGTGACTATAGGCTATAGAAATAGTATCAAAGTGCCGTAATCGGTGTCTTGAGTTGTTGCTGGCAGCGGCATGGACCTTTCGGCTTTGCATCTGCTGCTGCTGGTTCATTTCTCGGTATATATATGCAGGTCTCTTTGTTCTTCCACTTGAAGGCCGAACATTCCGCAGGCCGAAAATGTAGACGCTTCTGTTCTGAGGATGAACAAACTTGCCAGATTGCCATGGAATCCGGATGTCCTATAGCCCCTGTATATAGTTTGGGTGGTCTCTTGACTTCTATCATAATCATTTCTTGCTCAAGATATTCTCCTGTTCCCTGTGGGCACTTTTATATCCAAATGCTCGTCCGGCATCCCAGACTCTTCATGGTTCCCTTTGATGTTTGTGATACCAGTACTACAGCACCAGTTTTTCTTCAGCTGCGTTGGTCAACCTTTTGGTGGTTTGAATCAGTCACTAGACAATTGCAGATGTCCTACCCGTTGTACACGCCGAACATCTATCGCACCCCATGTGCGTATTTTCAATTGAGGAAATCCCAAGTCATCCTGTGCAGATGTGAGAGTATCACGGTGTTGCGCCGCATGTCGTCCCCTTCTGATCATTGGTAACTCCTCTCAGTAAAACAGCAGCAGTCCAAAGGTAACATGTGACAGAATTATTCTAATCACTGCAGCGGGCGTTAACCAAACAATCTCAAAGCATGATTCGTGTGACGCCGGCCGCGATACCAACGACCCTTTCAAAACCCTTGCTTTCACAATTGGGGGCCACAAGTCACAGGCTCTCCAAGTCGCAATCTACACGTGCATCCCTGTAATTGGCGAAGCCTCTTTTTGGTACTTCAGTGCGACTAAGCCGCTGATAAAAACATGATTTGCCTGTTTGGTGCAGCTGAATCATACCCCCTGCTGCATGGATGCCTAGTGAGGCTTTTCAGGGTCTTGGAACCATGAGCCTCGTTTGCGATTTAAAAAGCCTCGTAAGCCACCAAAAGCAAAGTAAAATGCAGTTTTCTTTTATGTTTTTTTCATTTCTAGCATTGAGCATTGAGTTTCTGCATCACAAGTGCATACAACCAATCAGCAAACATCCATCATGTGCACTGAACACTTTACGCACTTTTACTGCATGTACTGCAGTGTGTGCATCAGGAAGGGATATGAATGGGAAATTTGTCAGATTGCCCAACAGACTGAGTCAAAGGCTATGGGATCGTGTGGATACACGGATGATGGGGTTGTTGCGAGCGTGTCGGAATATTGTCAGCAGTGTCCGCCTGATGATAGGAAGTGGAACAAGGCTACGCTGAATGGTGAAACAAAGACACAGTTGGCTTGAGTAATCGTCGGATGAAGATGACGATCAATGTTTGCTTGCTTTGATTAGGAATGGACTTTGCGGCGACGCATCAAGGCTGCAAACGACTCTTTTACAATCATCCATGGATACCATCTTCACTCACCTCCCGAAATGTCACTCCTTGTCAGGCTGCAACCTGAGAGTCAATATCTCATGATGACTTATCATTCACTGTCATCACTCCCAAGCTATAGCTATAAATCCCCTCTGTCTTACGTTCCTCCTCAGCCCTCAGGCCACGAATTTCAACGCTGCCTAGTCTGTGTATCTATAACCCAAACTCACAACTTTAATAAACTTAATCCACTCACAATGTGCTACCACGTAACAGTCAGCTACATGTGCTCCGTATGCAGCAACAGAATCGACTCTGACAGACACAGTCTGAGATGCCAGCGAGCTTACCGTTCTTCAACAGGAGTCTTTGGTTCGTGCGGGAGTAGGTACTCAGAAATGATATGCAATCATCAAGAGACTTGTAGGATCTGCACAAATCCTGAGGAGCCGGAACTTTCTCGTCCTGAGCAATTTTTTCTTCCGCAGTTGCGCCCACCTTATCTATAGGCAGTTTAGAGATATGGACCGTGATATATAGGATGGTCTGTGAAATGCGGCTTGTGTGGAGTGGGCGTTTTCTGCAACAGGCGTGTGGCATTTAGCCCTGTGGCAGTGAATGGTATAGGTAAGGGTTTGCGCTGAGAACTTGTAACATATTGTAATTGTACTTACTATCATACAAAGCCAATGTTGCGACACTATCGGGTTATTCTGACGAATCACATTTCAGATCACCTAGACTGAAAATATGCAGTGAATCACTGGGCGATGGCTTTGTTCTCATTCCTAACATTTGTGATTAACTGCCTTGAGATAATTATTCTCGTAGCTGTCATCCTCTTCATTTTGCATCCGTTTGGCATCTCCTATCAAACTGCATGGTTCCATTGATCGAATTCCAAACACTCAATGACATATCTTTGGCGAAACTGACGAAAGAAACAACGAAAGCCGAGTTAATTAACATATCGACATGTGCCACGATCTAACGATTCATTACATGTGCTCCGTCTGCGGGAACCGGTGGAACTTTGAGAAACACGGTCTTATGTGCAGGAAGGCCAACGAAACGAGGAGCCGGCTGTTCGCATCCTGTGGGAATGAATATCCAGTGACTTTGTGGAATCAAGAGGAGATCTGTGGAGAGTGTTTGGCGCGTTATCCTCCGATTGAAGTCGTTATCAGAAGGCGGTAGCAGGCCAACAACTTGAGATATTGCAGTTAGGAACATCTTCTTTTAGCGTATGTAGCTACAATTTGAATCTCATCTATAGCTTTATACTCATGTAGATAGTGACTTCTCGTAGGTCTTTATTTGGATGATAATGAGTGACCCTTTTAGTATTGCTTGCTTAACAAGGCGGCAGTGTCAAACACTGCATTTCATTTCCTTCACTCCAGAGAAAAGAGAGCTCTACAAAGAGGTCCAAATTCTTCTGAACTAAATCTCAATTTAAAGATCTCATCTCTCAAGCATCGCTCTCAGCCTTTTGCTTCCCTCCCATCCCTCAAAATACACCACCCTCCCAGCAACCACGGCATCACAACCGTCACTATGTGCCTAGCTATAACCCGCGTTTTCTACTGTATGCGCTGCAGCAACGATATCTACGAAGAAATCGAATGTCAAGAGTGCCCGCGCCACCACCAGGAAAAGCGCTGCGGAAAGACTGACTTGAGCTTGAGCTTCAAATGCGAGGCTGACCTTTGCATCCTGTGCGCCTCGTTTCCGCCGGAAAGCCAGGTTCCCTTTATGTCGCAGCCTCCGCAGGGTAGTACTTCTACTATCATGCGACATTTGAGACTTACGTACGGTCGGCGTTGATAGAGTCTGGGTGGATGTGAGTTATTCACTGAAGTCGTGGGCAGCGATTTGTTAACTTTGCACAGACTTTACAACTACGCCCGTAGTCACACGGATGAACTCAGAACCCAATGGCGAAGCGGTGATAGATATTACAGGCTCTGTTACGGAGAGAAAGATTGGTGGTTGGCTGCTAAGATACACTGGTTGTTAAGATGAAGATTGTATCCCAGACGAATTTGCTACATTTTGGCGTCCAATATCTCGGTCGCATTGGACCTTGGACAAGGGTTTGCCGGCCTCGATCACTGAATCAAGAAATCCAGGCACCTTTAATCCCAACATCGACCCGGTAGCTTGAGGTGATCAGAGCATATATTCTATTGTTCTCTTTGTATCCAGATATTCACAACTCTTGCACAATCCGAATGATCCATGTTCACGAAGCACAACAAAGCCATTACACAACTACTATCTCCATGTTCATGAGTGTGTGCTCCTTCGCCTTGACTAACAACATCAAGACTAGTCACGGTCAATTCATCATGATCTCGACTATGAATTCAACCCGCTTTCTCTCCTATTCCAAATCAATCCATCCTTCAATCTCCAACTTCCTTCCCACTTCACAACCCGACCTTTACCACTTATAACCCATCCACAGATTTCTATCACTATACTATTCACCATGTGTCGCATGATCAACACCACTGAGGTCTGTGCCAACTGCAGCAAGACCGTTGACACAAAACTCAAGCGAGACAACTGTCCGCATTACGGCACCACCAAATGCAAGCAGGATAATGTATATGTTACGAAGAAAGTCTCCGCGAGCAACTGCTCCAAGTGCTCAAAGGATGGGAGGAAGAGTGGAAAGAAATGAATGGAGGGTTCTGGTCTGTCTCGGGCGATTGGGCCCTGTGTTTTGATAGCACGTTAGACTATTATTGGAGGTCAACTTGTCATGGAATAGGTAGTAAGTTGCCTCGAAGGGCATTCTAAAGCTGGCTCTTGGGATAAAAAGACGCTATTAAATTCCGGACTCTGTCAATTTTGCCGAGATCTCCAAATATATTCTCTAAATTAATACAGTGGTCTTTGGCTGACTTTCTTTGAATCCATATCACTGACATTCCATTTCAGTATCAGATGTAGTAATTGATAGCTGTCCATCTAAACGTGATGGGGGTTTAAACTCGGCCATACTCACCCGGGGAACCAGTGATGATGACCGACACCACTTCATGTACTCGACTCATCTGCCCAGTGACTCTGTGTTTAGCAGTATTTTAACGGGTATATAACCATGCTCCCGATCCCTTTCATCCCAGTCAAGCAAACGTACCCAAACACTCGCCAATGACAACCCGTTCAAATAATCCAACTGACCATGGACTCGTTGAATGATCAACCCGCATTATCGTCTACAATGTGCATTGTCTACCACGTTAGGATAACATGCAATAAATGTAGCAATCATATCAGAACTGACCTGAATCGTCAGAAATGTAACAAGGGGGAGCGATGTCTCAGACGATACAAAAACGGGGGTGAGCAGAAGGAGAGTGAGTTGGGATGCAGGGTTTGCAAAGCTGCAAAGTTGAAATGGCAATAGCTTGGGGTGTAATCAAAGAGCTTGTAGCGGTAATTTGTTGCTCTTCCCTGGTCAGGGATAGTGAGAGCGTTTGATATCTTCTGGTCGGTTTGAGGATTGTTCACTTCTTCGCTTAGGAGACGCTAAAGTCCCATCAGTCTTTGTGGCCTAGAATGATCATTCAAACGTCTCTTCAGTCTTTCGGACTCAATCTTGAACGTAATTAGGTGCTGTTTGAATAAGAAAGATTCAAACGCTCCAGCAGAACCACAAGTATAAATACCACTGCACCCACCTCATCCCATCTCCAAGATCTCCAATCCATCTCACAACCTATGCCTTCACTCTACATTCAAAAACACTCTATCGCTGCTAAGAACAAACTATACTCTCAGCCATGTGCTTCATTCACACCACCCGGTACGTCTGCATTAGATGTGGCCATCAAAACCCGTCCCTCGAACAGCCCATTGCAAGGACGCGAACAACGTTGAAGTCCCATGCAAGAAGACGCGTATGCAGACCACTTCCGTAATCGACTCCTCCAAGTGTCCTCAGTGCAAGGCCAAGGCAGATAAGGCTAAGGCTAAGGAATACAAGACTGAGGCGGAGGGGGAATAAACGCTGCATGCTGAAAGGGGCCTGATGCTTTTTGAATCATGGCTAGATTGAAATTGGACTTTGGGCAGAACATGGGAAGATTGGGTAGTGAAGCAATCTGAAAAATAGTCCAAATATTATTTGTTGACTTTTATTGATAACCCTCGTGAAACATTGCACAAGTCTGGCATGGACTCAAACATTCCCTTACCGTGACACATTTGGCCACCGACGACAGAATGAAAAAACCACAGTGACGCTTCAACCCTTCAACGTTGTCGTGCATATATAACTCTGTAACTCAGGCCCCTACTCTCCTATCATAGTTCTCCCTCCAGGCATATTTCTCCACTCATAATTAATCTGCCCTTCACCATGTGCAACCTAGTCTTTACCAAATATCGCTGCCGAGCCTGCGACCACATCATCGACCATGAAACCGTGACAGAAAAGTGTGACTCTGCCAAGAAATCAGGCAAGCCTTGCGTAAAGCAAAATATAATGGCGTCGGCGACTCATACAGACCAGAAGATTTTTAAGGACCGTGTTAAAAAGAAGAAGGACGGTCAGAGGGGAGTTAAGCGAAAGCTTTGAAGGTTTGGATTTGGAAACTAGACGTAGGATATTTCCTTAATCCTTAGGTACCTGATTCATTACCTCGACAGATTGTTAAATTTCATGTCTCCGCGATACTGTATGTCTTGAGCTGAGGCTTTGTGAAAGGAAGCACCCGCAGTCTGTGATACAGAGCACGGCATTCGGTATCTTAACGGTTCTTCGGTGAAACACTTCACGATAAAGATTTCATCCAGACATTTAAACTGCCTCCTTTATCTAATACGCTTTCCTGGTAATATATTGACTCTCTCTTTTCCCATCTCATCAACTAAAAGCTCCAAATGTGCATTATCCACAGTACAGGCTATCTCTGCAGGAAGTGCTTCTACCCCATTTCCATGCCCATGGAAGAAATAAAATGCGCTCATTTTCTTGAAAAGAGAAGAGATATTTGCTTCATGGCAACAAGGCATGATACCATCTAAGTTCATGAGGCGGAGTGCTTGCAGTGCAAGGAAGCGAGAGCAAAGGCGAAGGGTAAAGGGAGGGCGGACTGTTGATTTGTTTGATCGGAGGACGAGTCCAGGGTTGTTTTGTTCTGTATGAACTAATATCCAAACGATAACGTCATGGTCTGGGGTCAGTTCGATATCTTGTTCGTTATGAACGAAAGGCTTTACATCCGGAATACCAAAGTACCCAGCTTGTACCTCTTTGTTCGGTCGAAACATCCATTACTTCGAAAGCTTTACACGATTTCTCGTAATTTCCTATGTACCCATGAACACACAAATGAAGTCTCGCTTGTCTCTCGTATAAATGCGGCAGTCCCGGCTTCAATAACCAACATATCCCATCACCACGTCATCCACAAGCAACTCACTGAAACAAAGAGCAACTCACCACAATCACAAACAACACAAACCCAACATCCTCACAAACCAAACTCACCAAAATGTGCCAACTATCCAGCACCGCTACCATTTGCGAATCATGTCGCCATCTCATCGACTACACCTCCAACAAGTCGTTCTGTGCTCTCATCATGGACCCCGTGACGATTAGTCTAAACATGAACCCCATTGATGAGATCGAAGAAAGGATTTGTCTGGAGGAGCCAGCTGATTACAGTAGTTATGTTTCTAGTCAGTTCTGCAAGCGCTGTGAACCAGATGGTAAGCAAGGTAATCTTGAGGTCTAAGGTTGGAAGTGTAGATTGCCCAGCCCCAGAGTTTTACTTCCCGTCGCCGAGCCAGAAGCTTGTGAGGGAACTGAGGCTAGAGTTCATTGGGTAACGCGAGTTTCGGGGATGGTTACCCTGAAGAAAGAGCTCGAGTGACTTTTTCTAGTCATTAACTTTCTTGATCATTTCAGTAGACAAATGCAACAAAATATCTCTGTTCTTGTGTTCTCCGCGATTGTACATCTATAAAACGTGAAAACAAATGTTGAAAAGAGTGAGTACATTCTGTTGTCAGCTGCTGAAAGTCCCACAATCCCCGGTCAGCACTCTAAACTCACCACCAACCTCGTGTAAGTCTGCGATACCGGCTGAGTCTTGAACTTCTCCATTGTTTTAATAATTATCAATCTCAACATTGCGGGACTACATCACTCACCGAAAGTCCAACAGAACGGTTCTAACAATTTTATCCAGCAGGGATCGCCACGGCAAATTCCGAAGCTACACTCAAAGCATCGTCACATCCGACCAACGATAAACGCTACCAACTTCCTTACTCAGAAATGTGGCACCTCCAGATTTCATTGAGTCAGAATGAACCCAATTTCTCCAATATAACCCCCAGAACCATGAACATGACCACGAGACTGGTAAAAAGTCGATTGACTTTTCGGATGTAAACATGATCCCGAGTCCTCCACTGATCGTGGCTGTCCACGATGGGAATAAAGTCATGCACCTTTACAATACTATGGCCGAGTATACACCGATTGTAAAGAGCATCAAAGCACAACGGCACTTGTAAACGGGAGTTTTAGACATCATCCGAGACGCGGAACTGAATGCGAAGATTATTAGTGAAAGCAATTGACTTGTCGTGTGGTTGATAACGTTAGAACCCAGATAAAATACATTTCGTCCCGTCATGATGGCCTGAACGGTAACGACTCCGGGCCGAAGCCACTGTAACCTCAGCGTCACCAGGCCACTGGACTGGGTCGATGAACGGGGTTATGTCAACAACAATCATCGTGGAGAAGTCGGGAAAAAAAGACTCATAACCTTGAAATTTGACAGCTACAGGGGAGAAACCAAGGTTCACGTATGATCAGCACCTGGTTTCTAGGTATACAGTTCGTATGAGTTTGTTTGATTGCGATCTCCGTCAACCAACGTTAATTTCTCCGCATGAACGAAGCGTGCGAGTCCACAACAGGGCCGATTTGAATTGCGGAGAAGAAGCTGTCTCCCCAGACTCTCAACCATCCCCGGCAATTGAGATGAAAAGACTAGCTCAATTGAATAAACTCAGCGTGAATTCGCTGGTAGAACTTCGGATCCTCGGTCAGATAGCGGCCGTATTATTCATTCTGTGGAGTAAGAAACCTGGGGCATGACACCATGACCGCCAGTCGGGAATATCTTCCATTGGACGCAGCGGTTAAGCTGCGGTAGATCTGAAAATGTGAGAGTTCGCCGAAGGAGATTAAACTGGGAATGGCATCACACGACGGACATCGCCAGTGGAAGGACAATGTTACTCCGCATCGTCCATGTGAGCTAGTGAGCCGTTTTTTCTTCCTTTGTGCGGGGGAGCAGAGCAATTGAAGCCGACGCTAAAACTTGGAGAATTTTGCAATGACGCAGACACGCAAGTTTTGAAGGAGGAGCAAGAGGTTGGACTGGTGATCGCCGAGGGGGAGGGAAAGTGTAGCCGGTGCTGGGGATATATAAGCTGTAGCTCATAGCCTGAAAAAGAGAAGAGATCATCATCACTGAGCGCCATTCATCCCTTACACTCTCACAATGGCTAGCATTCGATCTGTGTTGGTCTCGGGTCTTTTGGCCGCGGGTGTTAATGCCCAAGCCTACGATGCGAGTGAACGCGCTGAAGATGCTTTCAGCTGGGTTCAGCCTAGGAACACCACTATTCTTGGACAGTACGGCCATTCGCCTCATTACCCTGCCAGTATGTTCGCCAACTCCATCAATGGAGGTGAAGTTATACTGACGATTGACTATAGACAATGCTACCGGCAAGGGCTGGGAAGATGCCTTCGCCAAGGCTCAAGACTTTGTCTCCCAACTAACCCTCGAGGAAAAGGCCGGCATGGTCACAGGAACTCCAGGTCCTTGCGTCGGCAACATCGTCGCCATTCCCCGTCTCAACTTCAACGGTCTCTGTCTGCACGACGGCCCCCTTGCCATCCGTGTAGCAGACTACGCCAGTGTCTTCCCCGCTGGTGTATCAGCTGCTTCATCATGGGACAAGGACCTCCTCTACCAGCGCGGTCTCGCGATGGGTCAAGAGTTCAAGGCCAAGGGTGCTCACATCCTCCTCGGCCCTGTCGCCGGTCCTCTTGGACGCTCGGCGTACTCTGGTCGTAACTGGGAGGGTTTCTCGCCGGATCCTTACCTCACTGGTATTGCGATGGAGGAGACTATCATGGGACATCAAGATGCTGGTGTTCAGGCTACTGCGAAGCACTTTATCGGCAATGAGCAGGAGGTCATGCGAAACCCTACTTTTGTCAAGGATGGGTACATTGGTGAGGTTGACAAGGAGGCTCTTTCGTCTAACATGGACGATCGAACCATGCACGAGCTCTACCTCTGGCCCTTTGCCAATGCTGTTCACGCCAAGGCTTCTAGCATGATGTGCTCGTACCAGCGTCTCAACGGCTCCTACGGCTGCCAGAACTCAAAGGTCCTCAACGGTATCCTTCGCGATGAGCTTGGTTTCCAGGGCTACGTCATGTCCGATTGGGGTGCCACCCACGCCGGTGTTGCTGCCATCAACAGCGGTCTCGACATGGACATGCCCGGCGGTATCGGTTCCTACGGAAAATTCTTCACCAAGTCTTTCTTCGGCGGCAACCTCACCCGCGCCGTCACCAACGGCACCCTCGACGAGACCCGCGTCAACGACATGATCACCCGCATCTTGACTCCCTACTTCTGGCTCGGCCAGGACAAGGACTATCCCTCCGTCGACCCTTCCAGCGCTGATCTCAACACCTTCAGCCCCAAGAGCACCTGGTTCCGCGAGTTCAACCTCACCGGCGAGCGCAGCCGTGACGTCCGCGGTAACCACGGTGACTTGATCCGCAAGCACGGCGCCGAGTCTACCGTCCTTCTCAAGAACGAGAAGAACGCCTTGCCCCTCAAGAAGCCCAGGTCCATCGCTGTCTTTGGAAACGATGCTGGTGATATCACTGAGGGTTTCTACAACCAGAAGGACTACGAATTCGGCACTCTTGTCGCTGGTGGTGGTTCTGGAACTGGTCGTTTGACATACCTCGTTTCGCCTCTTGCTGCCATCAATGCTCGTGCTAAGCAGGACGGTACTCTTGTTCAGCAATGGATGAACAACACTCGTATTGTTACCACCAATGCCACTGATCTCTGGATCCCTGCTACTCCTGATGTCTGCCTTGTTTTCTTGAAGACTTGGGCTGAGGAGGCTGCTGACCGTGAGCACCTCTCGGTTGACTGGGACGGTAATGATGTTGTCGAGTCTGTTGCCAAGTACTGCAACAACACTGTCGTCGTCACTCACTCTTCTGGTATCAACACTCTTCCCTGGGCTGACCACCCCAACGTCACCGCTATTCTCGCTGCCCACTTCCCCGGTCAGGAGTCCGGTAACTCCCTCGTCGATCTCCTCTACGGCGATGTCAACCCCTCTGGTCGTCTTCCATACACCATCGCCTTCAACGGCACCGACTACAATGCTCCCCCTACTACTGCCGTCAACACCACCGGCAAGGAGGACTGGCAGTCTTGGTTCGACGAGAAGCTCGAGATTGACTACCGCTACTTCGACGCGCACAACATCTCCGTCCGCTACGAATTCGGCTTCGGTCTCTCCTATTCCACCTTCGAAATCTCCGACATCTCCGCTGAGCCTCTCGCATCCGACATCACATCCCAGCCCGAGGATCTCCCCGTGCAGCCCGGCGGCAACTCCGCCCTCTGGGAGACCGTCTACAACGTGACCGTCTCCGTCTCCAACACGGGCAAGGTCGACGGCGCCACTGTTCCCCAGCTCTACGTGACATTCCCCGACAGCGCGCCTGCGGGTACACCACCTAAGCAGCTCCGTGGCTTCGATAAGGTCTTCCTTAAGGCTGGCGAGAGCAAGAGTGTCAGCTTTGAGCTGATGCGCCGTGATCTGAGCTACTGGGATATCATTTCTCAGAAGTGGCTTATCCCTGAGGGAGAGTTTACTATTCGTGTTGGATTTAGCAGTCGGGACTTGAAGGAGGAGACAAAGGTTACTGTTGTTGAGGCGTAAACAGGTTTATGATGTATGAGATATGCCCTTATTACCTAGATAGTAATTCACGTTAATGTTAGTTCAAAGCTGCATGTTTCCCGGTGACAGTGTTGATGAGTGACAGTAATGATACCTCCCGCAGTGCTAATAATCTGTTCCAGGAGTTTGCAGTGTTTGACAGTGATGCAGGTTGACAGTGACCAATTTAGCTGAGCTGAGCATCAAAGCGCAGACAATAGCGGAGAGGATTTCTGTTCCCTTTTCTCCTCAACAACGCGAGGCCTTTATCTCCAAACCCTTCAAACATTCACGGAGTTGTCGGGGTTCTCCTCTTGTAAGTCATCGCCCTTGGTCCAAAAGTGAGATATTGACCTCACCACCTCAGCATCACCATGTCCCATAATCCCCAAGATATGCAGTCAATCACTGAAGCCATCGAACAAGACTATGCATATGGCCGCCGCCCATGGAACTCCACATGCCCAGTCCCCATGCCCCATGAGCCCGTCTACAAATTCTCAGAGTCTGCTCTCCAAGTCGGTCACTTCAAAGACGACATCCCCAGCGACGGCGCCCCATCAGCCAAACGCAAGAAAGGCGCGAAAGCCTATCTGATGGTGAAGCTTGACGGCGACAAGACTGGCTTCCTGTTGTGTGACGCTGATGGCGAGGTCGTGGACAAGAACTGTATCGAGATGACTGAGGGTATCGTCGTCAAGAATCTAAAAGAGGATCTGGTTAAGATGTACAACGTTCAGGAGGAGAGGCTCGTGGAACTCTACAACTGTGCCGTCTTGATTATGGTGGCTCGGCGTATGGTTGTCAAGTTTGCGGCTCGAGGAACGGCTGAGCCGCCTGTCATTGATGATGAAGATAAGCTTGAACGGTTCAGGCATCTCAACAAGAAGACTGTGGTTTGCAGTGAGACTGATCCTGAGCTGAACTGAGGTCTGATGGTGTGGTGATTGGGGGTACGAGAACAGTGGATGATGGCGATCAGGGCAATGGGGCACTTGACCATCTTTACAGAAGAGTAGCAGCTACTTAGGTATTTATACCTTTATGCCCTTGGGGCTAGAGCCTCTTCTAAACTCCTCAAGTCACCACAGAACAACTTATGGGATGAAAGTGATTCTTAGTACTATTCCCAACGCTGCAAACTAATCGCTGAAATGCCACATCGTGCTTGTTGTATAGAATATAGCCTGCAAAGCCACTGCCATCTTATAATGGGAATCCTGGTAAACCGCCATCGTCCTTTATTCTGGTTCTGGTCCCATCAATTACCACAACAGGCATCAGTTCATCTCTGGATCCTTCTCACTGCAAGGCCATATCTCCCTCCCATCCACCCCTTGATCGGCTGGAAGCTCGTAAGTCTCTCCCTTTAGCTCGCATTTTCTGAGAGCCATTCGATCCCTCGCAACCATGAGTGCTTCGTTGTAATCCATGATAATGGAAATCTCCTGGTTGTTGTACATCACCATCAGGTCCCGCTTCAGATCTTGAATGACAAGGCCTTCAGCCATCTGGATGTACCTTTTATTAACGGGTTTGCCATCAGCGTCGCACCAGAGAAAGAACGTCGTGGGCATGTCGCTGCCGACACGCTTTACCATGAGGTACGCTTTCGCGTTCCTCTTGCGGTTGGCAGATAGGGATGGAGGGTAGCCGGGGAGATCTTCTTTGAAGTGGCCGACCTGAAGAGCGGACTTGGAGAACTTGTAGATAGGTTCTTCGGGCATGGGAACCTGCAGACCAGGGTGCCAGCCACCTTGGAAAGCGGCCTCGAGGCGTTGCTCTTCCTCCTATTCGTCAAGCATCTTCAAGGCCGCTTCATCTATGCTGTTGTGAGACATGGTGATAGTGGTGAGGTCAGTATGTATCTTTCTTTCGATCAGTGACTTAAAATATGAGATGAAGAAGAGAGAATTATCTTCCCTGTCGTTGTCAGGAACATATCTGTGCTTTGATGCTCAGCTCGAGGAAGTTACCACTACCTTAGCTAAGGTAGAGGAGGAAAGAAAGCTCAGGGCCTTGATCCTAAATGATAAAGACTTAGGTAATGGAGTCTAACTAAGCTGAGGATAACTTTTGCTGAGTTTATTTGCCGTGGAAGGTAGGTGTCTGTCTTGCCTTTTGTCAGTTGAGGCTGACAGTGATCGACCAGACAACTCTTTGTCCATTATGCAATGAGCGATAAGTGAACATTACAACGACAGACATTTACTTACATGCGATGTCCTTTGTTCAACTACGGCACAAAAGAACAGTGTATATTCACTGAACTCAACGTCAACACCCGCTAAGTGAGCACGAGATGACTTAGACAGTCCTGACATTAGCTTCACAGCATCCGGTCCTTGGAAAACTATACAAAGTCAGCCTCTCTCCCATGCGACAGTCCAGATACTTTTCATTCCATTCCAACAATTACTAGCATCTCAAACCAACATCAATATCCCCATCCCAACCTCAACCCAAACGACTAACACTAGATCAAACATGTGTATCAACTGGATCATTACAACATCGTGCCGAAAGTGCGGCCACTGTGTCAATGTCGAGTTCGGCGACGACTTCTGCAAGGACTTCAAGAAGGGTAAAGAATGTCGACGAGAAATGAAGCACAAGCAGAAGGGGGTTGATCCTTCGAAATGCTCAGAGTGCAAGGCGAGACGAATGTCACTGTAATCTTCTATAAGGTATTTATCGGTGACCTGGAGGAGCTAACCTTTGTATCTGTGGTAAGAAGAAAGAAGAAGTGCTTCAAGTGGAAGAGCTAAATGATATGGCTCTAGGTCATGTTTGGGGAGAAAGAGTGAAGCTATCACCAATTATTACACGATTGACTAGCTCGGCTTATTATTTAGCCCAGGACAGCAGTTCTACAATGGAAATATCTTTCTAGGCATAATTGATACAGATAACAGCAATGACTTCCATTTTAAGTATGTAGGATGCCAGTTCTGACACGTTTTTGTGAAGTTCTCTTGTGATATAAAACGATGTAGGGTACCTTGGTTGAGGTATGGATCAAGTCGCGTACATGCGTGCCGTGGCTCGATCCGTGGCGTAGGGCTGATCAGATAACCACTGGCGAGCTCGCTAAATGCCACATGGACGCGATTGACGATTTGTCAAGGAATGATAGGTACCGCAGATATTACTGATTATAGACCAGAGTGAGCGTCTCATGATCCATGCAGCAGACGTATGTATATACTGGCCAAGAGTTACTGGCGACATCAATTGAAGCCTCAGAACCATGAACGGACCATTGAAGTTGATCCCGGGCTTAGAGTCGAAAACCAACTCGAAACATGACAGCATTAATCCAATATCAAAGCGCGATGCATCAAACTTATACACGCTCCCAAGCCCATCATGAAACCAAGTCCAAGACGTGCACTCACTAAACCCTGGAAAGAATCTTCAAAGGTGGATATTCTGCATAACTACCGAACACAAAAAGCGAGGCAGATAGTCCCAGCCAGACTCTTTTATGCTTTTTATTAAAAAGGGATTGGTCTACAAGTCTCCAAACGCGAGACCACTCTCGATGGATTCAATGGTGGAGACGTGTTGAAGAAATTGGAGGTTGAACACAGGAGGTTGGCTTTACCAATAGTCCCCGTTAAATCCTCAACGGCAATTCTTCACAATTAGATTTGTAACGTGCATTTAAAGCAAGGGAGATATTGAGTTAAAGACAGTATAGAAAGGGGATACCGAAAAAAGAAAAGGAAATTGGTTACACATGAGACATCAAACATGTCAAGCAAGGATCTAAAAAGCAGCCACTATAACTCAGCGCGTCCCAGCGAGCATCATCCTTATCGATACCACCAACACGGGTAGGTGCCCACATCACCACTCAACGCGCCCCATCCAGAACCGCGTTAAGCACCTAACTCCCATTAAACTCCCTAAATTACAGCGCTCTCAACCACTGTAAAAACGCCAACGCCAAAAAATCACGACTACTTGCTCGCGAGGCGCCCGCGTCCCGCGTAAAGCGGAGCATGCCTCTTTAAATACCTCCCGCTACCCAAACACGAGAGCCTTTCTTACAATCTCACCACCACCTGCACGTACTTCCTACCATACAAAAAAAAAGGCTTCACGCTTGGTCGAGTTCTTTGGGACCGATGGTTCTTCTCTGATTCATTCTTTTTTATTCTACACCTATGATTTAAGAAAAGGAAAAGTATACCTTGAGATACTAGACCGCCTTTCGTGTCGTCATCGTTCTGATACCACGACGGCGTTGGCGACACATTAAGAAGGATAAGGGAGAGAATTGTTGGAAACGAAAGATTCGATCTTGATTTCGAATTCTGAGCGAGTTTGACGTTTGCACTTTACGCGTGTTACCTGGTCTCGTCTCTTTTGACTCTGGACGCGATCCAGTTCGACCTCGATCCTCGATCTACAACACCTCGAACCGAATACACCTCTACAACTCCTACAAAAACCAAAACAACGCAAAAATGGACTCTCTGGGCTCATCACCTCGAAAAGGCTCCTCCGCCGAACCAACCCTTCCAACAATGAAGCCCTACTCACTCGCCGGCTCCAAGCGCTCAGCACCGAGTCTCCTCCCGCCCTTTGAGCCGCTCTCGTCATCTCCAAACCTCCCTCGACCCGTGAAGCGACAAAATCTCGGCTCTGGACGCTCCTCGTCGCGAGCTCACCTCAAATATCCTACTCCTGTTCCCACGTCGAGCACAGGTATCCTCTCGAGTTCCCCGCCTCAACGGTCCGCTACCGCTTCCGAGCGTGCCCCGCTCGTTGCCGTCCCCGCTGTCGAACTCTCGGAAAACGGCGAGACCCTCATCATGGGCCGATCGTCGAACTCGTCACACTACCAGATCTCCGCTGACCGCCTCGTCTCCCGCGTCCACGTAAAGGCTCGCTTCGTCGCTGCCGCGAGCCCCCTTGAGCCCAGCAAGATCGAAATCGTCTGCAATGGCTGGAATGGTCTCAAGTTGCATAGCCAGGGTCGTACCTGGGAGCTGTACAAGGGCGATAGCTTCACCAGTGAAACAGAGGGCTCCGAGATCATAATTGACGTGCAAAACTCGCGTGTCCTCGTCCAATGGCCCAAGCGGGCTCTTGACCATCTCTCCGACACCACCTGGGACTCTCCTCCCTGCCAGGCTCGTGCCCAGGCCATTCTCCAGTCTTCCCCTCCTCGTCGCGCCTCTCGTATTGCTTCTCCCGAGAGCCCCACGCCTGCTAGTCTCTCCAGCTCCCGCCGCCTCCAGGCTCTGCTCCCCGGACAGCGTGACATTGAAATCTACGAGGACGATGCTGAGCTTGAACTCCCTGAGCACAAGCATGATCCCACTAACATCAATGTCAGCATGTGCACCGATGTGACTGCCAGCTTCAGCAGTGAGGTCAGTGATGGTGAAGACCACAACCCCGATGAGGAGAATGATCCTATCGTGCACTCTTTCGGGCCTTTCGGCGCCGACATTTCCTGCCGGTTGGCTTCGATAACGACAAAGTCCCCCAAGGTGTTCAAGGGTGTCAAGCGTGCCAACCCTCTCCACAGCGCCATTGCTTCCGATCTGTTCGCTCCTCGTCAGACTCCTGCTCCTCCTCAGTCTCCTCGCAAGCAACAGGCCAGAACCGAGTCTCCACTCTCGTCTCCTCCTCGAATGTCTTCTCCGACTCCGGAGATCTTCAGGATGTCCTTCGAGTCCCACCCTGCTGTTGGTAACCATGTCATCAACCAGCTCGCTTTCTCTCGTCTGTCCTCGACTCCTCTGTCCACCATAATGGCCCACCTCCCCTCCGAGGAGAAGCAAGACCTTTCCAAGGACGATCTCCGTGATGTTATCGAGAGTACACCCTGCATTGGTATCATCAAGCGTCAGGGCAAGGACGCAGCCGGCAAGCCCCTTGAGAGCGAGTATTACTACGTTCCTGAGGAGGATGACGACCAGCAACGTCGCGCCGCAGTCGTCGATGGCCTTCGCAAGCCCAGTCTCCGCGCTTGTCGCAAGCAACACAAGGTTTGTGACATTCTCAACTTCGCAATATTACTCAAACTTACACGGTACAATAGCAATACTACTGGAAGCGTCCCAAGACTCCCTGATCCACCCGTCTTTCCACGTACAAGCGATTCTTCACTCCGAGAGATGACTACATGATTCTCAAAGTTGACTGTTTTAACGGTGGATGTCTGTGTTTTTGCTGTATACCCCTTTTTATCACTCCCATGTTTTTATCTTTACATTTCTTCTGGCTCTCATGTTTCGCAAACTGCATAGCATCGGCGTTTTAGTTTTACTTTTATTTCTGCATGATGGAGTTGGAAGGGTTTAACAAAAAAGGGATGGAGATATGCCTTGTTGAGCATATAGAAGGGAAGGGAAGGGAAAGGGCTTGGGGTAGCGTATTCTTGTACCTGTTTTTCAATGTGTGTATAGTATGTTGTATGAGAACAAAGCAATGAATTATCACCAATTAATCGCGACGATTGGTTGCTTATGTGAGAAAGTCATCCAGTTGGATGATCTGATGAGCATCACGAGGTCAATTGAGAGTCTGGACTCTTGCGTGCATGATTCCACCAACGAACGAGGCCTGTAGGCCTTTGACCCGGGGCACATCACATTGGGGTAGACTACCCCGGAGAATGCCACATGCATTCGATGTAACTCCAAACCTCAATTTCTGTGTTTACCCCGGGAGATCAACCTGTAGAAACAATGTCGAATAGAGTCAGTTGCATATTCACTGTAACAACCCAAGAGCACTTACAAATCACAGTTGTATACCTGTGAAGCACTGCATCAATTGCCCATCACCGCATGAATTATCATCATCACAGCATTACATCCACCATCACACGACACCCCCCAATCCCGAGGTCCGATCTCGTTGGAGTCAAACTCTAAAATACCGAGATAATCACGCCTCAGCGTCACTTTATATGCCATCAGGCCATTCGAATTCGCCACACCCAACCCGTATCTCCAATCATCACCAAGTGAATGCTAGTAAATCACGCTTGCAAGGGTCGAGCTGAAGAGGGGGTTCTGTTATGATATAATTATGCTTCCGGGAAGAAACGTCTATAAATATGACAACGAGGTCCTGATGAAGGGAAGCTGCAAGTAAGAAAGTTAAACTTGACTACCATCAATTAATTAACTATTGTTATTGAGGGTAAGCGCGCTGAAGGGTTGGGGATATAAGACATACTGACTGAAGCTACAGCAACTCACATACCAACAAACATCTATATCAACTCTCACAACCTCATCACCGTCACAACAACAAACCTACAATCCAATTCTTCAATATCGTTATCATTCACAATGGATCGCCAACCAGCAGCTATCTCAACATCCCATACAACCCCTCCCTCAGAAGGTACACAGCAGCACAGTTACACGCTTCCAATTCTGCACAAGCTGACTTCGTCATCTGCAGCTCCGACTTCTCCATCCGCCCAAGCCGGTGCCGACCGATGCATGCGCCACACGAATAGCTGGACGCCCTCTATCCAGCGACGACAGAGCTGGAGTCCTGAGGAGCAGAAGCATGAGATGCACATGAACAAGATCGGGCAAGTCGCTACGGGTCCCGGATTTACAGAGCGAGAGGGCTCTTAGATCAACAATGACAGACACAACAGGGAAAAGGGAAATTGTAATTGTACGGAACACTTAATGGAATGGGCATGGTAAACTCAAGGATGCAAAAGGTCACGGTCACGGGCATTGTACACTACAAATTGGCTACCAAAAGGAAAAGCCCAAGAATGAACGCAATTGTTATAACTCATAATAACGAATGTCATTGTAATCATGGCTATCGAACGATGCAAATTGATGTACCGAGGTATCTTGACTCCGTAGCTCCGTGTTATCATGCTCAGCTGAATGCGTCCCACACGTAAACTTCCAACAAAGAAAAGAAAACAGGCTGTCATATCATGAACGCTCGAGATGGCCGAGACATCCTCAAGCTCAATCGCTGAAATCCCAATACCAAACTCCAAAGAAACTTCTCACCGTGTACCTTAGTGAACCTTTGCAGACCTCTCATCCCTCAACATGAAAGGCAGTGTCATTCGAGCCAATTGCGAATCCCATACCCACTAGTTCTGCGACTTCGCATCAGAATTCCTTGTGCTGGAAGAATTCGTTAACAAGGCCACCACGTAGACCGATCCTGCAACTAAACCAGTTCCCACCAGAATCTTGCGCCCAATGTTTCTCTTCTTAGTCGACTTTTTCGCTCGAGCTACACACCGCTTAGATCTTTTGCAATGACTGTCAGTCCAAATCCTGTGAATGCTGTCAGAGGGAGGAGAGTTTCCACCCTGACTGACCATTTCATCGGCTGACTGCTTTTTGCGAAAGATTAACATTTGCCCACTTCCCGACACTACTTCGTAGCCTTCCTCCTGAAGTGATTTGACATAAGGGAGAAAATTGGCAGGGTCCACCAGCTTGACGAGAGCATCAGGAATAGGCATTGGCTTATCACTGGCGCCGGCTGCGGAATTGGCTTCGGCGACGCTCATCACCCTCGAAACTGGGTCAAAAGCCACAATTCTGTATGAAGCCATGTTGGGCATCTCTGGTTTCTTGGTCGTAGACTCTTTGGCTTCAGGTGTGTAGTGTGTCTCCATGATAGGCATCGTTGGGCGCCCACACTCCTCGGAATAACTTGTCTGCAAACCCTGAGGTTCGTGCGAATACGGGTCCTTAATCCCCTTGGCTGCATAGCGATCCAGTGCCGTCTTTAATCTTGTGTTATCCACGGGAAAGCTCTCATCCATAGATCCGGGCTCAACATCTTCCATAGAGCTTGAGCTTTCTTTCACGGGCGATATTCCTGAAAAGCCACTGGGAAGCAGTACCGACTTGGACGGTGAATTGTCCCTGCTCCAGGACCTGGCAAATTCCTCGGGAAAGTCTCGTGCGTAATTTCCCGTAAGTCCTGAAGCTTGTGCCGTCTTGACCTGTTGACCTTTGTTGCCAGACAGATCCTGATTCTCGACTCGTTCACTATTTTCTCGAGCTCTGCGAAGGACCGCAGCTCGGATGACATCGGCACTTTCAGGGCCGGAAGCGTCCATATCAATTGCCGTAGAGCCGGGAGAAGACCTGTTCGGGGATCGGGTATAAGTATATAATGCTGAGTCCGGGGAATCTTGGGAACCTGCCTTGGAATCGAACTCTCGGAGGCCGCGGGCGACTTCATCCAGAGGCACCGACATCTTGCCGGTGGGTTCGTTGGGACGAACCCCTGTATACTTGCGTAGGTCCTGAAAGACCTTGGATGCGTCCTCGGGCTGAACAGGATAGCCCTGAGCCTGTGATACAAAGTCGGAGTGTCTGTAGCTGCCAAGATCTGTGTAATTCTTGCTCAACACCTCAGGATGCACTGCCTGAATGATGTCGTCAAAGCCAGTTGATGGATACTTGTGTAGATCTCTGTACTGCTTTGATGCCACTTCCGGGTGAACACGCTCTGTCTGGGGGTCACCGTTCTCGAAAGACTTATATGCACCCAAATCGGTATACTTCTTCGAAGCAACTTCGGGTTCGATACGTGGTGCAGGGTCATCCGCGTTCTCGAATTTGCGGTAGGCGGGGAGATCCTCGTACACCTTGGAAGCCTCTTCAGGATGCACTCGCTCGGTGCGCGGTGACAAGTCACTAGCAGCGTACTTATGAACGTCACTGTAACGCTTTGACTTCTCCTCTGCCGTCAGGGGTCGCAGGCCATCAGGCTCGTTCCACTTAAAGACACCCCCGTATAAATGAAGGTCGTCATATTTCTTGGACAACTCTTCTTCGGTAGGCTCTCTGAGACCGTCGGGCTCGTTCCAGTAGTATGGGCCATACGAGTGAAGGTCATTATACTTGCTTGCAAAGTCCTCGACGGGAGCATCGACCTTCGGGGCTAAGGGCTTGCCTCGCATAGTACGATTCATCTGCGCCTTCTCATGAGCCCTCAAAGCCGCCTGACTGGCTTCAAAGGGATCTGCGTATTGATCCAAATCCTTGTACTGCTTGGACTCCTCCTCAGGTGTCAGACGACGCAGGCCGTCGGGCTCATTCCATGCCACTGGTCCATACATATCAAGGTCTTTGTAGTCCTTGGAAAGCTCCTCTGGCGTAGGCTCACGCAGGCCATCGGGCTCATTCCAATACGTACCCTTGTTGTACATATGCAGATCGTCGTAGTTCTTGGACAGCTCCTCGGCAGTCTGTGGTCTTTTGCCGTCAGGCTCGTTGTGGTAAACGGGCTGGTACCGATCCAAATCATCATAGACCTTGGATTGCTCTTCAGCGGTCAATTGACGTTTGGCTAGAGGGTCATCCAGGCTCGCAGAGGAGTACTTATCAAGATCCTGGTACTGCTTAGAATCCTCTTCGGCTGTATTAGGTCGCTTTCCATCAGGCTCATTGTACTTGACAGGGCCATATTTGTCCAAATCATCGTATTCGGTAGACTTCTCTTGAGGTCTCTCATCTATTACTGGTTCATACTTGTCAAGATCGTCGTACTTGGGTTCATCTGGCTGCCTGGTCTCGGTGTCGATGGTTGGCTTATACTTGTCCAAGTCGTTATACTTGGGAGTCGATTCAGCCTCAGCAGATACATCAACGAAGTCAGTCGGCTTGAGGTCTCGCTGGGCATCGTATCGAGCTGTTGTTCCAGCCATTGTAGACTTTGACACCCGACGGTTTGTTATGGGATCAATGATGGTAGCATCTTGTCCGTGAACAGCAGAGAAGATGGTATCTTTCGAGCTTGCCGCACTTGTACTTGCGCGGCTGAAATGATGAGCATTGGTCAAAGTAGCCTTGCGAATGTTGGCCTTGCTATCACCTCGAAACAAGTGCTCAATAGCACTTCGCTCCACGTCTTCGATGTTCGCTCCTGGCCGGATACCAAATAAGTCATTGGCCCAGGCCGCTACTTGATCAATGGTAGTAAACTTTGAAGGATCGATAGATCGATTGAAGCCTTTAGCAGCCTTCTTCGAAGAAGCTTTGGACTTGGTGTCCCAAGAAATGCTGCGACTCAACGCCGTAGGTTGCTGGAACTTGACTGAACCACGTCGACGTCCATTTCGGAACTCAGAAGAGGTCGAAGACGACACGGCGGGGGAATAGTGTCTGTATTGCTCGCATTTCGATTGTAGCGAAACGGTAGAACGTAGAACATTCGCTGCATTAGTGCGAGAATGAACAAGTCGTTCACTTGTCCAGATGCGTGTTGACTCTAGCATGGTGTAGTAGAGCTATGGATGACCTGAAAAAGCTGGCTAATGTCAGTACGGTGTAAGTGAGTCAATCTTGAAACACTTGCTGGTTGTGAATGCCAGACATGTTGCAGATGCTATAAACTTACGGATACAAGATGGAGAGAGCGAGCACCCAGGCAGCAATCCCGAGGCTGCTATTGGAACAGTTCAAAAGGCACCGTACGTGATGTAAGGCTGGACCCCGAAGCTGTCGGTTCCGGAAGTGAGACAGTAGTGACTTAGACGTTGAGAATGTATTGAACGCGAGCGTAAAATGCTGAAAATTGAATGTGAATGATGTGAAACTGGAAAATGAAAAGAAAGGATGGCGAGCTACATGAGGGGAAACCAAGAGCTTAAAACACACTGACCGGACTGGATGGACGGAACGGAAACGACGAACGATGACACGCGATGGGGCTTTGTTTGGTCAGGGACGGCCTGCGGTTCAATAAAGACCGCCTGGGGGAAGGCACTAAATGAAGTGGAGACCCTGTAAGGTTGGGGGGGTGGAGAAGACATGGCCTAAGAGAAAGAGGGGACATGGGGAGGAATAGCCAGTGTAAGACGAGATACGGAGTACAATTGGATTGATTAGAGCTAGAGGGGCTTGTTTGGTGACGCCGTGAAACTGTAGCACGACTGACAGTTGTGACTCGTGTTGAAAGCCTCTTGTGTCTTGTGTCTTGTTACTCCGTGCACTGTACTCAGATTCACTCACAGACTTCAGTCCACAACCCGGTTCAAGGTAGAGCTCACCAAGCGCCGCAAACGTGTCTCAACCTGCTGACGGTACAAGCCATTTATTGCGCTTCTTACCTAGGCAGTGAAGTCCAGTACAATTCGGACCATTCAGCCGCTGTAACGAACCGTGACTGCAGTAGCCAGACCCACCGCTCGTCGTCCATTTGCGGGGAAGACACCATCACCCCGAAGCGGCAAGTGGACGCTGCTTCCGCCCCGCCTATACGTGAACCAGCCGTTGACGTCAAGCTCGCAGGGCCCAGAGCCCAGAGCCTCTGTCTGGGGAGATACCTACTGTAATGATGGGCACATCTGCTTACACAGTCGCTCTGGCTCTTGACCGAAAGATCTTGTGGAACAGTATGGCGTAAGGACAGAGTGGCTTACTTGGTTCCAGACAAACGCGTAACTATCGTGACCTCCATAAACAGACATTCCGCTCATTGTCAAGCGGCCGCTCAAAGTTGTTAATGGTGCGGCTCACGCGAGGTGGCAGGGATGCTCGAGGTCGGCTTATCTCGTCTCTGCTAGGGTCTTTGTGGCTTTGAACCCCTAAGACATTCGATTCTGAGGAGAAACGCAAGCAGCATGGATTCAATGCGGCCGTATTGAACCGGAAGAGAAGGAAACAATATCAACAAATGCAGCTCTCTCGACTCAACTGAGAAGCTGTGTTGCTATCGTGACGCGGGCATCGATGGTCTCGGCTGAATTTAACATTCAACAAATGCTGAGGCTATTGATCTTTGTTGTTTAGTGGTCGATTTAATGGCGCATATCGCGGCGATTAAACGACTCAATCCTACCTGGTGTGCCGCAACCAATCGTAAGACGACAGGGGCTTTGTTGTCTGAAACCAAGCAGCCAAGGGATGAATTGCTCGCACATGCTTGCATGCATGCAGTGGCGATCAATTGCAACCTGAAATATAGGTCATCAATCAGCAAAGCAGGCAACCAAGACCACCAGCATTCTTTGCTTCTTTTTGCCGAGACACAAGATGGAAAGTCAAGTTGATCATGGTCTAGTACTTCTGGCACTGACAGGACACTAATTCTCTGCTTATCTTTGAGTGATTGGTATCACGAGCTGATAAGTCACATCCGTGCCTCTGTGAATCGATAGTGTATTTCGTGCTGTAAGTCGACGGTTTGAGAAGTGATTACAGGGGTTCCGTAAGCTGATTGGCACACTGTGTGAGCCGCAGCACTCGGTTCATTGTTAGTAAATCGATGGCTCTCAAGGGTTCCTTCAGCGGGCGCTTAATGCAAGAAGTATTGTGAAAGCTGAAATGTTATAAGACATAGCATCCCGAAATTATTCGTGTGCTAATCATGATCTCCTAGATAATAGATAAAAGCAGACTCTTGGGTTGACTTGAGGCAGAACGATAATATTTCCATGATTGGCCGGAGGTCTAGGTTAGCTCGGATGTTGTGGAGAAGAGTTGGGAGTGCTTTCCAGCCGTAAAGCACTTGTAACAAGCTTTCCTACGTGTAATCCTGAACCGATAAAAAGACTATAGGTAGTTTTCCCCTGCTACCCCGAGAATATACGGTAGTGATTGGTAACGAAGAGATTGTGCACAAATAACTAACTCCTGTTTCTTACTCGTTGGAAACTCACCTCACATTACCATTTGTGATTGGCTCAGCCGATCGGCGTGAGTCAAGGCCAGGGTGAGAGTCTTTTATTTCCTCACGAATGAAATTGAAAGTGGTTTTTTATTTCTTTAAATTAAAGCCGTTGTCCTCTTAACTATACAATCTCTCAACTCACTAAATCTGCCATAATCCATCATCTTTGTCGTGAATGAGGCTCATGCAGTGGACGACAGCCTGACCCGCTCATCTCCAGAAAATCGACCACGGCCCTAAGTTTAGCCACGGTCCGTGCTCCGTGACATCATTAGGTGCCTCACCACCAAATTTCATATTATCATCAGCCTGGGAAGCCTCAGCCGAATTAGAGCCTAACCGATCATCAGCCGAGCGGCACCTGTTGCTTTTGAATTACACTCCGCCTCAACATCTTTACCTGGTCACCACTAAATCATCACGGCCATGAAGCGGTCTCAAGGGAAACCGACCGGTTTTGAAGGACCCCGCTCCGGTTTCTCGGCCTTCGGAGGCTTTGGCACCGCCGCCTCTGGGACTTCATTGTCGTACCTCGCTGAGCCTCCTTCATTTGTTGCTGTCTCGGATCCGAATGTTGTTGTGTCGCTCAAGAACATTCTGAAGAAGGACAGCACCACCAAGGCTAAAGCGCTCGAGGAGCTACTAGCTTATGTACAGGCTCATCCATTTGACAAGGATGGCGGGGTTGAAGAGGGCATCCTCGACGTTTGGGTCCAAATATATCCTCGCACATCGATAGACAACTCTCGCCGAGTGCGTGAACTGACGCATAACCTTCAGTTTGAGCTCATGAAATCAGCCCGCAAGCGTTTTGAGCGTCATCTGCCAAAGATCGTCGGCGCATGGCTTGCCGGCCTGTATGACCGCGACCGTGTTGTTGCCAGGGCTGCTAGCGACGGTCTAACCTCGTTTCTCAACACCCCTGAAAAGGTCCTTGCGTTCTGGACAAAGTGCCAGGGCCAGATCCTTGACTATGCCATTGATGCTATCCAAGAAACGCAAGATACCCTGAGCGATGAACGATCAACCACGGCGGAGGATGCCGAGGCAAAGTATTACCGAGTTGTTACTGCTAGCTTGTCACTTGTCTTGAGTTTACTGCAAAAGGTCGAGCCCAGTAATCTGAAGAAGTTGCAATCGCGATACGATGACTTTTTTGCGGAGGAAAATGTTTGGAAGACCATTACGTTCAATGACTCGTCAGTCCGGAAGACGGTATGTCAGCTGCTGTTCGCCACCATCGACCGGAAGTTGCCATATGCCGATGATGCGAAGGTCAAGCAAGCCTTCATCACAGGGGGCCTAAAGACCAACCACGCTGGCTCGGCGCTCGAATATGTACGAGCATTGACAAAAATGACACAAACATATCCCGATGTTTGGACATCGACCAAGACACCGAGCGGTCCAAAGTCTCCCCTGGGCAGGCTGCAGGCATTCGTCGCTAAGGGATCTCAAGGGAGCCCACCCAAGTTCTGGGAGTACTTAGATCAGCTACTGATGGTTCTGCCCTCGGACTTGATCACACCCGAGGTCGCTTCCCAATTTTTGACTTCTCTCAAGTCTGGCATCACACATCGCGATGAACCTCGAACGAATACTTCTTATGCATGGAAGTGCTTCATCGATACAGCCAAGCGTCTCCTCAAAAACCTCCCGGCCGACGACCAGTTGCCATTTGTGCAAGAACATCTCTTCCCTCTTATCGAGCAGTTCTTATTCTCGGTATCAGAAAAGACAGTAGCCATACCACTTGGTCCAAACGCGATTTCTGTCCTGGTGGAAGCCTACATCGCTACTGTCCAAGCCTCACCATCGGTGGTATCTGCGTCCAAGGAAGAATGGGACCGACTCGCCAGCGTTTTCTGCGCAAAGATCTCCGGATCACTACCAGAGGTTTCGCGAGAATACCAACAATCTCAAGAAAAGATCTCAGAGGAAGGCAGACGGTGGTTCGGACTCGTGGGCCAGATAGAGGAGAAGATAGCTGATCTGGAGGAAGACGTGCCAGACCATACAGCTCAGCCCTCTCTCAAAGCCATTTCTCAGAGTATCACACTGCTGGAGAGCCGGAACTTGAAGCCATTTGGCGCAGCTCGAATCATCGAATATGCATTGAGTATGGCACCTCGCCTATTCGATGGCGAAGGGGCTATAACGCTCTCGACGTTCTTCACTACTTTGGCTCGTGATGATGCTGCCAAAGCTGTGACTTCACCTTCTTCAAGGTACCTTCTCTCTTCACTTCACCTTTTCGGCTCTGTATCGACTCAATTCGCACCTATCTGGAACTCTTGGGTCGAGGCTGTCCTCGATCTACCATCAGAGGCTACTCGTGATGTTGCCCTTGCCTCCTTGATCTCCAACGATAGAGGGGCTGTTCTCGCCAAGGGAAATATGGACTTGCAAAAGCACATTATTGGTCAGGCTGTTCTTTTGGCGGTCGGCGGTAGCAATGATTGGGAGTTGTTGGAAGCTGCTGTCACATATCAGACCCTCACCGACAGCAATTACCGAGAGCTTGTTCAAGCTCTTGTTGAAATCCTTGAGAAGGAACCTTCAAAGACGGAATCAACCCTCCAAGCCTTGGAGATTGCTGCTAAGGGTCGACCAGAGCTGTTCTCACGCGACGAACGCGTTCACACAACATTGGTGGCTCTACTTCTCGGTTTTTCTGAGCTTGAGGATTCTACTATTTCTTCAAAGGCAACAGCCATCCGCACTCTTCTTGATACTCACACTGACGGAAAGCTACCTGTTATTGCCGTCGTTCAAGCCAACCTAGAGCGAGCGGGAACGCAGTCTTTGGACATCAACACGTTGGTGTCGCAAGCATACAACGCAGTCTCAAGTGATATCCCGTCTGAAGAGCTCTTCCCAAGTACCAACGTGTGGATGAAGGAGCTCGCGCCATTATTGGAACTGTCTGTCAATCCGGCTTTGTCGATTACTAACAGCATCGGCGGTGCTGTTGCTTTGGTAAAGGGAGCTCCTCGATCTACCAATCTGAGAATTTATCGGGACAGAAAGGGACGTGCAATTCCTGCAAGAATGGCTCTTTATGTGTCTCAGCTTTCGGAGAAGCTTCCACTGTCTCAGTTGCCAAAACCTTTCCAGCTTGAGTTGTTGTATCTTCAGTGTCTGACTGTGCAGCTCATCTCTGATCAAATCACCTGCATGGAGGAGAACCGACTGTGGCAAACTCTGAAGCATGCTGAGGGCAGCGCACAGGCTGAAGAGTTCGTCTCCAAGACACGTGGGATGTTGAACCAGTTGGCTGTTGATGCTGGTGCCTGGAGCGACTCGGAAGAGAAGCCGATCATCCAAGACCTCATTGATCTGTTAACCCAACACTCTCAGGAGCTGACACCCAGAGGGCTATACAGTGCACGTGCACTCAGTGAGCTTGTCCAATTCCTGGCTGAGGCACATGGTGCATCATCCAGTTTCGAAGACGCTCTTCTGAAGCCCGATGTTCTCAAGATTGGTCCTACTACCGTCCTGCCGGCTTCGGCTATCATTTCTGGGTTTGACGAGACTCTACAGCCATCCAAGATTTCGAGCAACTTCTGCAATAAGGTCGTGAGTGAGGTCGCAGGAGCCAAGGCAGATAGTGACAAGACGTTGATGACTCTTGTTCTTCTGTCGCAATGTGCTCAGATTTACGAGGCAGGTGAAATGCCAGTCGCTAACAACCGAATCGTTTTTGCCGTTCGTCAAATCACCTCTTGGCTTGACGAGCCCGAGAGCTTGAGTCCAGCTCTCTGTGCCGAGATTTGTCGAGCATTGAACAAACTGCTACCTTGTATGAAGGATGTTTATGGATCTTACTGGGAAAAGACCATCGAGTTTTGCATATCGCTGTGGAACCGTGCGCACGAGTTTGAGTTGAATGAGGCTCTTCCCTTCATTCACTCTTCACTCAAGTTATTCAAGACCATTGAGTCTTTGCAAGAGCCCAACGATGATCTTGAGGATGCCCTCAAGGAGTACGCCAGTGCCAAGCCTAGGGCGTTGATCGAGCTGCTGCGACTTCCTCGGGATACTCGCTCCCAGCCACTTGAGATTGTGGATGCCATGCTTTGCCGAGAGGTCCAGAAGATATCTCTGCGACATGTGCCTGATCTGTCTGACATCTTTGGCTTGGTGGCGTCTGAATCGCGGGATATCCAGACAGCTGCGTTTAACCTGCTTCACCAAGCTCTTCCTGAACAGCAACAGCAGAAGTCCATCGATGCTTTGCTGGAAAAGACCGGTATGTGTAACGATCTACCCTATGAAGGCCGAGAACTGAGAGTAATAGATGCCCGATTGCCCGATGAACTCCTTTCACTTCTTCTTGACGCCCCTACGCTTGAGAAGTACTCAGACGAAATGCTCGCCGAATTTCCCTCCCCTATCCGCTCATATCTCCTATCGTGGAAGCTCGTCTTTGATGCTTATTCGACATCATCGTTCAAGGTCCGAAACGATTTCACCGACAACCTTAAGCAAGATAATTGCGTAGGACCACTGCTAGACTTCATGTTTGACGTGCTTGGCCACTCAGCTGCTCATCCGTTGAAGTTAGAAAAGGTCAATCTCACTTCAGAGCACATTCAAGACTACGATGTGAAGTTGGCAGAGTCTGAGCCTGAGGAGAAGAACATGCAGTGGCTGTTGGTTCACCTCTTCTATCTTCTTCACAAATACACTCCTGGCTTGTTCCGTGCTTGGTACATCGACTGTCGCTCGAAGCAGACACGCATCGCTGTTGAGTCGTGGACGACCAAGTACTTTTCACCTATCATAGTCTCAGACGTCCTAGATGAAGTCCAAAAGTGGGCTGATAGTCAGGAGCCTCCTGCTATGGACGAGAAAGAACTCGTTGTACGTGTCGCGCGATCCTCTAGAGAGATCATAGCTGGCTATGAAGTCGACGAGGATCAAGCAGCAATCGCCATCAAGATCCCTCAAAACTATCCCATCGAAAACGTCTCTGTGCAGAGTCTCAATCGTGTCGCCGTCAATGAGAAGAAGTGGCAGAGTTGGATCATGACGACGCAGGGTGTCATCACCTTCTCCAATGGCAACATCATCGATGGTCTCCAAGTCTTCAAGCGAAACATTCTCGGTGCACTTAAGGGGCAGAGCGAGTGTGCTATTTGCTACAGCATTATCTCGACTGACAAGCGCATGCCGGATAAGCGATGCACCACTTGCAAGAACTTATTCCATAGGACGTGTTTGTACAAATGGTTCCAGAGCGATATGCAAA
>JABSTL010000566.1:0-19741 GCA_013759095.1 Fusarium sp. NRRL 29148
AGCTGTTAGAGGCGGTTCCTTTGCTGCTTGCAGAAGAACTTGGGCGATGATGGCGGGGGCGGGGCAGGCGGCGGTTGGCGCGTGAAAATGCGATCCGTGAATGAAAAAGGATGACAGTCGAGTAAAGAAGGATCTGTGTGACTTACCTTTCCCTTGTTCTTAGGCATATTGGCGGTTTGTCGGTATGCGTGAAGTGAAGAAGAGATGTGTTGGTGGAAGGAGAAAGTTGGTGATGATGCTGTGGTGTCGTTGGCTTGGGAAAGAAAGTGGATTTTTCCTGGGCTTCGCTGCTGACTGACACAAGAGGTAAAAGCTGGTTGGGCGCAAGACAAATGTGATACATATTGTCCTCCACAGTGACTCAAGCGTGGCGCAGCAAAGATGTTTTCAGTGCAATACGTTAAACTTCCAGTCTGAAATCTGTAGGAAGAATAGCAAACTTAAAACTTAGAGCGTATTGGTTTAATCTATACATAGAGTTGAGAGTTGATTAATTCTTTCAAGTCTAGAGATTATCCTTAGAAGAGAGCACTATGCCTGAAGTCAAGTACCTATTCTGAATAATATGACGCAGATTGGTTAGCGACACAGCCACAACTATGTGGCGTTCCTAGTCGAGCATGTTGGGACATCGTATAACTACTCATGAAATCGATTTGCGCATCGTGCTTCATCATGCTTGATTCCAACTTCCCTGGCCCACTCCCTCGCAACTAGGCAACGAACGAACGGCACTAAGGCACCCAGAAAATCCTGTCTCCGAAGAAAATATCACATCCCACCTTAACATGATAGTATCCCGTCGAAATCCTCCATCATGACAACGGCACAAGTCTTGCCAGGAAACAAACTCCTGCGATCGATACCCGCCCTCAACTACCGACTTTACTCATCAACCCCACGAATATTGCACCAAAATACAAAAGACCGCCCCCAAAAGACTTCCAGCAGACCAGGACAGTCACTGAATCGAGACGGAACGAAAGGACGGCCTAAATCGCCCCGGATCTACATCCCACCAGCAAACGACCATGTATCACCATCTGGAAGATTGCTCACCACACCAGAAGTCTGGTCATTTCTTCAAGAAACAGGCATCGAGTACGACAACTCTAAGGCTACACGTCTGCATCTGGGGCCTGACGAACACAAAGTGAAAGTACTGTTCAACTGCCTTGTTCAATATTCGCCTCGATATATCATACACCCTTACCATCTGCAACATTTAAGGCCTGGAATAGCACCAATGTTACCCATAATCATGAGCAATTACCGACGCAAGCTGGCTGAGGAGCCTCTCTGGACATACACAATATGCAGGGGAGGGGGCAGTACCGTTGTGCGAAACCTGATGGCCAAAAGACTGACAGGCGCATTCTGGAGAGCCTTGAAAGATCTCGGATATTCAATGAATGGCCCGCGAGGAACGCTTATGGTGACGATCCACGATCCTTTGAAAGTCGCCCAAGCCCCAGCTCATATTTTTGGCGAGGCTGTTGCAAAGCAAGTGAAGCAAACCTGGGAAGAAAAATACATGTTGCAAAAGAGACATGAATAGGTAGCTGGGCATACTTGAAAGCCAAGCTGGACATATCGGCACGAACTATGGTGCATTCTGCGCAAAATTGGTGTTTCGGAAATGGGTGGCATCCTCAGAAGGGATGTGAGGGAACATCATTAATAGGATTTTGGTTGTGGAATTCGCGGGATCCTTTGTCTGCATGGAGCCAACCTGTCGGTAGACCTGAGAATTGGATCAGATTTGCGTGGGCTAGTAAGTCATGTGTGTACTCGATGCTATGATACCAATGTTTTCACCAATAAACTGTATATTACTATTCAACAGTGTCAAGTTGAGCATTCGCCAATATGTAAAGTAGTTAGTCTTAAGATGAGATATACATAGGGATGAAAGGATAACATCCATTTGACACCCCGTGGTAACACCCACGCACGGGTGGGAGGTGTGAGCTTTGTCCCCTTAAGTTAACTCCCGAGTCCCCACTTTGTAGAGAGGTGCCCTGAGGTTGGAGATCCTCACAGGTGCGCGGCTAGGTAGCGAGCCTCCTAGGGGCCCAGGGCCTAAGCTTCAGGGAGTCTTAGGTACTCAAATTTGCTGGGCTGCATGGGAGCTGGAGCTCTTTGTCTTTAGTGCCCTTGCTGGCTGGCGTGCGTGTCCTTGCTCATGCAGCTTGTGCCAACCAAAGATTCCACGTCGACGTTCCATCCCTATTGCATTCGCAATTATCAGCAACCTTTCTCGATTCAACCACAGATCAGATAGGCGATTTCGTCAGCGCTGTCTATAGATTCTCCTTTTCAAAGATACCCTTGTTTCACCTTCTCTTTTCCGCTTGCGTGATTGCCTAGAGACTACCCTCGGCGTCATCATCACCCTTTGCTTGCTGCGACACTCGCAACGATGCTCGTCTCTCTCACTGTCGGCAAGGTCGATGCCGGCGTTACTGTTCTTCTGACACCGGACAAGCGCTTGGTGAGTTTGCAGCATCTTCTCTGCTTGTGATAATTGCTAATGTAGAGAGTGTCCTTAGATCGAATTCCCATCTATCCTCCTCCCTCCCAACATCTCGTCAGGCAGCATCGTCGACATCAACGTTTCGCAGAACGCGACCAAAGAAGCTGCTGCCGATCGCGCATTCCGTGCCCTCCAAGACAGCATCTACAACTCATTTGGCGCCTCCGAGCCTACAACCCCAGTGCTGCGATGCCGCAATGCAACGCAAACCTCGGTCGTTCTTGAGTGGGATCCTATTCAGCTTGCTACCGCCGACCTTATTTCTTTGAGTCTCTACCGAAATGGCCAAAAAGCTGGAAACATCCCTCGCCCGTTACAGATGCACAGCACAAAGATTAGCGGCCTTGCTGTTGATACAGAGTATACCTTCCACCTGGTCCTGCGCACAAGCGCTGGCACCTTCATCAGTGAGCGCGTCTCCGTGAGCACACACAAAATGACGGATCTAAGAGGTATTACCATTACTACCGGTATTCTGCCTAGTGCCGTCAAGGACAGCTTGACAAATGCGGTTGAGCGCATTGGGGCCAAGATTGTTGATGGCGTCCGCATTGACACGACGCATTTTGTTACTACTGAGGGACGTGGGCAGCAATGGGAGAAAGCTGTCGAGAGCAACATTCCCGTCGTACGTCCCGAATGGGTTGAGGCTTGCGAGAAGAGTGGCCGCATTCTAGGTGTTACCAAATTCTATCTTGATGCTATGAAGCCAGGCCCCCCAGCCGAGGAAGCTTCACCTCCACCACCTCCAGAGAAAGAGGAGAAGAGCCTGCCCGTGCCGCCTGCCCACAACGGTGAGCAGGCATCTCCATCAGAGGAGAAGCTAGACGAGAAGGTCAAGGAGAAGGAGGAAGAGGACGTGCAAAGGAACGGCGGAAAGCAGAGCTCCAGCGGTAGCAGCACTGAGGGCGAAGAAGCCGAGCTCGAGCAAAAGACGAAGACGTCACCACAAGAGGAACAAAAGGTGCGATTCGAGGATAAAGAGGAGCAGAAGGTTGCCCTGCGACCCGCCAATAATGGTGAATCAAGTAACCTCGAACATGATGATAAGCAAGAAGCGTCAGATGACGAGGCAGAAGATGAGTCAAACGCGAAGACCGCACCTACACCAGATGGAGCATCCTTCCAAGAAGTGGAGCTATAGACCAAGAGGTACTTCAATTACGTGGTTGGGCCTTGCTTTGTTTAAAAAGATAGCATGATTAGGCAGTGAGTGGACAGCGGTCGCTGTCTGGTACGGTCTCATATGGATATGTTGGCTGGCAAGATCTTGGTGGAAGGGCAGAGCAGATACTGGCTTAATAACTTGTTTTTCGCGCAAACGACTCTAAGCTGCGTTATTCTTTCAGCTCCCTTAATGACCCACGTCTCACTTCACGGGAGGATCTCCTTGTTGTTCCAGTCCATACACTTGCCTCGCCCTTCCAGGGGGAGACCCGTTGCGACTTTTACAAGTCTGTCGACAGCGAATTCAGGGCTGAATAGTTTCCCCTCCTTTGTACTTTCCCAGAAACCCTTGCTCAGGTCTGTCTTGACGGTGCCAGGGTGGTAGGCAATGGAGATGGCCTTATCACCACTCCGCCCACGGAGAAATATGTCGTAACTCTTGCCCAGGCTGATAACTCCCGCCTTGCTCGCCCGATATGAGAACCATCCCCCAGCCCTATTATCTGATGTGGAGCCAACCCGAGCTGCCATACTGAGCCACACCGAATAGGGAGGCATCTGTAACTCATCACTGTTGGGGCTGTTCTCGAGCTCAGAGCTTCGCCCGGGAAGAAACTTGTCGAAGTGTTTGATAAGGAGGAGAGGACCCATGGTGTTGATGCGAAACTGCCTCAAACTAGCCTCTGCGTCTATCTGGTTGACATTCTTCTCTGGTTTGAGGACCCCAGGGACTGCGCACGCAAGCCGCAGATGATGCTTGTCAGGGGGGAACAGCTCGGCAGCTCTGGAAGCTGCATCAATGAGAGACCCCTCGTCTGCGACATCCGCGTGAACTATCGACAGGCGTTTGGTGAGACCTTCCTTCTCGGGAAGACCTTCGAGAATTGATTTCTTCACGGTTTCTGGGTCGTGTTGGAGACGAGCTGTTGCGAGTATGGGCAATGATGTCTTCTGGAGGAGGTGTCGAGTGAGAGCATAACCAATTCCTCGGGTTGAAGGGCATACAAAGATCCAGGGCTTGCTCATGGTTGATTCACCTGGGTCGGATGCCCCAGAGCTATCTCATGTAAGTCAAGCGAATTGGGCAAATTGGGTCTCGTGACAAGGATGAATGTAAAGTACGACGAAGTTATAAATCGGTGTCATTGGCTGTAAAATCAAGTTCACACCTCAAACGACCGTATGAATGATTGGTTGTCACTTTTCTTTCACCCTTCCCTTGACAATCATGTAGCTCCATGACATATCGTGTCTTTGATGATGCGTAGACGCACGTTTGTGCGAGGGGATCACCTACGTCATAGGATCTCGCTGCCCCTGAGCGGGCTAGGCGGGCCCGATCCAAGTGTAGAAGCTCGTTGCCTAACTCACGTTAGGTATAAACAGAAGTGGTTGCGGAATTGAAAATAGATTCTGTGGTTCTTGTCGTGCGAACCAAAGTGTAACGGCTAACATTAGATAGATGCCGAGAGGATGGCTTAGTGTTCAATTGCAAGTTAAATGAATCTCAAGATTAGGTAGATTTGAAGTCATAGACACTAAGTATGTTTTCCGTTCAATGGCTCAGTGATAACATTGGATTATCGCCAATTGAGCTACCTATTATTATTTCGACGATACTAAACAAGAAACTAGCTATTTCTGAGTAGATTCGATACATACTAGGAAATAACTAGGCATTAGCTAGGAAAATGCACGTCGGGTGCAAGACTATACTATAGTAACGTTGTCGAACGTATCCAAAATCCAATGCTTCGCTCATCCTGCACACAAACCAACCAGCCATTCCTGTACAGCACATAAAAAACAGACCAACCTACCCGTCTTCGTCTCCTGTTCTTGAGCTATGCACATCCCCTAGCAGACTACTACTCGGAAAGAGAATGAAGTAATCCCTCATCATCCATTCCGAGTGATCTTGCTTCAAAGCTCAGTCGAGATCGACCGGCCAGTTCCCTCATCAGAGGCTCTATCGTATCAAAACCGCTCATGTCATCGCTGACACTTCCAGCCTCAAGCTCTTCTTTAGTTCGTACAAGCTGCTCCAGGAACTCCCGCTCTGATGTCCCGGTCCTTGCCATCATGCGTCCTCGGCTCGATGGTCTCATTTTAGAGGTTGCTTGGAAGTTCGAACGGTCATCATCAGATATCCACCCCTTCGCCCCGCCTGAGTGCCCGTCTTGAGAATTAGCGAGCGTGCGGTTGAGATTGTCTAATACTGGCACCAGGGCACGAAGCCAGACATCTCCATTGCGCTCCAATCTCCTGATTCTGCGTTCCATCTCTCTGATGCGGTACTCGCGGTATGCTTCATACCTTCGCAAAACCTCCTTTTCCACGGTGGGCGCTTTGTCCCCGGTGTCTTCTTTCATAGTGACGGCCCTCCTCACCCTAGGTCGGGGACTGGCGTTCAAGGCAGCTTCTTTTCGTTTACGTTCTTGTTCTCGAGCAGCACTCCACTCCCGGCGTCGCGAAAGGGACGTTCTATCCTGTGAGTCCAGTTTATGACTTGGTGATGAGTGAGCGGATTGGGGAGGCGTCGGTGACCCGTTTTGATATGAGGGTGGAGATGGAGAAATTGCTCGACTGGACGTGTCGTCTTCTTGCTTAGGTGCCGCCTCGTCCGGCTTTAACTTCACAGCAGAGGCCAAGTCCTCTGAGTTTGTGGTCGTTTGTCGCTTTGGGGATGTTGGGATAACCGCTGTTGGGGGAGGTGATGGCTTGACATTGACGACAACCATGATGGGGCACATGCTTTGGCGTTGTGGAGACCTGAGTGGCAATGGTGGTGGCTCTTCTACCTTTTCTTGAGGCGACTCTTTGATAGTCTCCTGCTCAGAATCAGGCTGCAGGTCCATTGAAACAGATATCATACTGCGCCGTTTCAAGGAAGCAGCTTCCATATCCTTCTTTTTCTTGTCCCTAACCTTGTCACGGCGGCTCTGTGACAATCTGGCTTCAGGTGTTGATGATCTCTCCTTTGTTGTTTGTTTCCTAGAACCTTGACGTTGGACACGTAGTGGGCTTTTGGTGATCACAGCAACAGGAGGCCCCTCGGTTTTCTTCGTGGTCAATCGAATGCGCGATTCCCTGGCTGATACTGGTCTTGCCTCGACCGGCATAGCCTCTGCAACAACAGGATCATTCTCGCTTGCTGTCATTATGCTTTTGGAAAGTGAAGGTTGGTAAGATCCATCCTGGGATACGGGGCGGGCAGGTGAAGTAGGAACTTGATGGGCTTCTGTCTTGGTTGACTGAGACATCATAGTATCGATCGACAGGTCGCCGAGGTGTACGAAGCGACCCCCTGTCAAACTGGGACTCCGCGAAGGGATTCTATCGTGATTGTTTGGGCTTCCTGCATGTATGTTCCCCTGTTCATTGCTTTGAAATCCTCTGCCCTGCTCATTAGCTTGTCTGACTTGGTCTGGGGTCAATACCCTCGGAGGAGGCGTTGCCAAAATGTTCAAATGTTCCGGTGCCGTACTTTGGTTGCTGCTATTAATAGGGACCGGAGGAGAGTGTCCGTTGATCGATGAGTTTGGAGATCTTTGAGGGATAGTAGATAAAAGAAGCTGAGAATTTGCCGGGCTCACCGAAGGCGATGATTCTCTGTCCTCGGCGACAGTACGTAACACTGTCACGACGCCTTTGTCGTTCAAAACTGCTCTGGTAGGAGCATACTGGGAAGTGAGAGGCTTCACACTCCGGTGCCGGTATATGGGATACTGAGACCTGGGAGTTCGACCAAATGGCGAGGCGTCCAAGGGAATGGAAATTGCAATATGTCGATGTCCCCCTATCGTTGTGCCTGAGACAGCTGAGTCTGGAAGTCGAATGGTCTGAGGCGACTTGGAGAGTGATTTACTCCTCTTGCCTAACTTTCGAAGCCTGTGCCATCGCCCCCTGTCCTCTGGGGGAATTCCATCAGGGATAGACATAAAGTTACCTGACGGAGGGCTGTGATTCCTCAGAAAGTCTATGAGCTCAGCAAGGCCATCATGCGGTTCCCCGTTCCTCTCCTGCTGCTGATCGATGAAGGTGTCGTCGTGAAAACGCAAGTCCTTGTCCTTTTCGGGGCCACCTAGCAAATTTGATGCAGATTTTGCTCTTGGCCGGGTACGTGCTTGAGCTTGGGTTTGAGAGCCTGTGCTTTGCAGATACGAATACCGATTTGTTTTAGGGACAGTAGATGCAGATACAGAAGAAGTGAGAGCTGGGGTGGTTGTTGTGTGAGGACAGGAAGCGCCACTGCCCGACGTGACAGAGGCCTCAGGATCAAGGCCAAGGACTTGAGCCATGTCGGGCCAGCTTAATATCTGACACGGAACATGGGATGGGCTTATACGCTTTTGCGCAACGATGCACTTGCATCCATGAAAGACAGGCCTGAGCTAGGTAGATGTATCAGCTGAGTATTCACGGGACATGGTTTGTACACGAAGGGATCTCTTAAATTAGTCTCACCTTTGGTTGTCTGTCTTTCGGGGCTTCTCTCGTGCCCTCCCTTTTGGAGGCCTGGAAGGAGATTAGGAGGCGGGTGGTTGCAGACCGGTGACCCGAGTGATAGTAGGTAGATAGATAGTCTGTGTCACCGCGAATTCATATGTATGTATATCTTACACTGGGAGCTGAATTGAGTTGGCAGCCACAAGACAAGGCCAAGATTGTGACAAAGATGTAAAATTGAGAAGTGATGGTGTTGAAAAGAAGAAGAAGAAATTACATGTCATGGGGGTGCTCTTCCCAGTTCAGCCCAGTTCAACCTGGCCAATCCCGGTTCCAAGGGACCTTCCCAGCCGCGTCAGAACAGACAGACAGCAAGAGCAGGAGCATCAGGGAGGTCCCAGAGCCCATGTATGCCGTCACTCCCCCATAAAACCCTGGAGTGCCGCCCAGGCCAAGTGCCGCTATTTAGTTTTAGCTCAGGATCCGAAAGCTACCTAATTATGCCCGTTGAATTTAATGGAGTGGAAACATTGTCGCTAATTCCCCAATCAGAGCCTCAGAAGCACAGATTCACCAAAAGGGAGAGATCGTGCTCCTTTGTTCTAGCTCAGCTCATCTCCATTACATATCTGCTGGGTCTAGGGGAGGAAAGAAAACTCAGGACCTGAACCCTAGGTGATGAAAATACTTAGGTAAACTTAGCCTAAGTTCAGGGGACTCTTTGATAAGTTTATTTTGACACCCTATATCAAGGTTCGGTGTTTTCTTGCCCCCTGAGGTGGGTCTCTTAATCTTTTTGATGTTGTAATTACGCCTCTTTCGCGATGCGGCACGACAACCCGGTTGTTCGAGATGCCTACCAAGATCGGCGTAGAAATAGTAGTTTCATTTGTCAAACTATCCTAGTCATATTTGCGCTGGAGATATCATTTTCCTGTCCTAACCCTTGGTTAGCTTCGTTCTCGTCATTTTTCCTCTTTGCTTTTTTCTCTTGTCGCTTTATGCATGTCTCTTTGCCGGCCACCACAAGTCATGTATGGTATGTATGTACGTACAGACAAGCATTTAGTGGACAGATCTTTAAATCCCAGCCGCTCGCAAACCTTTCCCTTGAAAAAGAGCCAATTTACAGCAATTGGTTGCCGAAAGTCGTCGGTCAGTGGTTGCAGCTGGCTGGTCGTCGTCACCACCGTGAGTTGTGTTACATTTTCAGGTATCTCGGGTGGTTCACAAGAGGTAGAGGTATCCGATTTGAACCAAGCATCAGCTGCAAATCCAGCCATGCTCGCGTTGGTTTGTCCTAGACTTGGCGACTTGCTGAACCACTTATGTAGGTATGCACCAATCTAAAACTGTACAGTAGACCTCATCCTCAATCCGACTTTGTATGCCAAGAACACCTAAGTAGTTTACGATGAACTTGCTTGGCTCCCTATGTCATTTATTCTTACTCGGTGTCAAGAGTCTTGAGTCTTCTGTATCTAATATCGAGGGAGTAGCTCCCTGTTCCAACATTTCACAAACATTTCACTCAACCCCGATAGGATGGTAGCCATCTCTTTTCAGCTCACAGGGTTCTGCCTTCAGGTCGTTACAACTTATCCAATCACCAATACCGCGTCGTTGCTCAACCGCCAAAGCCCTTCCGAGCGCCACTACTGATCTCCTCTGCAGGAGACCACTAGTGTCATCACCGTGCCAAGTTACCAACTGTTACCTAGGGGCCAGAGGATATGATGTGTGTGCCTGACTGAGCGTTGTCTCTGGAGTCTAGCGTCATCTCCTACTCTCTGTCGTCTTGGCACTCCTATAAGTTGGGCCGAGCTGACCCTCTTTGGAAAAGCCAAAAGGCCACTGTCGTCAATAATGCCTCCATCGCCATTTGCCTTTACATCATAGCACAACTATTCTTTTTGTCACTTGTGATCGTGTATGTCCAAGTCGCCTCGTCTAACTATTGCCCGTGGGAACTTGACCAGGATCGGACATTACCTGACTTCATTCGTCACCAGGGTCCCTTGTCGTTCTCCCTGTCTTTTGAAATGACACGATCCCTGTCCGCTGATGATCGTCCTCACTACCGGTCGGTTAGGCGAGCTGACCCATGCTCAGCGCAAACATGCACTGCCATTCTCCTCCATTCACACTGTTTCAACGACATCACGTGACGCAATGGACCTCAACTGTAGACGACGAGATAGTGGACATGATGCAGTGCTCTGCCATTACCATGTTCCAGCATTGACGGAAATCCCCATGGATCTCGTTGAGCGTCTCGACCTTAACAGCTGGCCTCAGAATCTTCCAGGCTGGTCAGGTTTAATGTTTAATGATTCTGTTCTCCATCCGACCACCACAGGAGGGGGCCTCGTGCCCCCTTGCATATCACCGTAGGCAGCCCACGCATGTATGATGTATGCCAGCCTACCGTATCTTCTAGCTGAAGCCAGCAGTGAGGCATGTTTGGCAATGTCTAATCCTCTCCTCCGGAAAAAGATTTTCGGAGGCCTTTATGCGCTATTCGGTGATGCCATGTACAAATGAAATAATGCACCCAACGCCCAGAAATGCTATCTACTATGTATCATCCTCTATGCTTGCTATACAGAGTCTCGTTTTGTCATGAGATTCACCGTTTCTTTGGGACAAAGAGACTTGGCTTCCCCTTCTTGCGAGAGGAAGGCGGGTGAGGTGGGCGTCGTTGCTGGGGACAGTATAAGCAAAGCGTCTCCTCAAACTCATAGTTTTAGAAATACCTGGTTGTTATTGTATTGCGGCCCCGGATTTGAAGGTCCCGGCGGAATTCTAGGTCCTGTTGGGGCTTGGGGTCTGCTTAGTAACGAGGGACCAGTCGGCGCTGCTGCAGGCGGTCTCTCAGGTGGCGCCAGGCCCATTACTGACATTGCTGAAGGGTCGGTGGGAGCCTTGGGCGGCCGGTGCGGCTTGTTCCCAAACTTGCCCATGAGTCCACCGCCCCGAGCCTTGTCACTTGCTATCTGTTTGTCTGTTAGCTTACAAAACCTTGTTCTCAGCATTTTGTTATGTTTGTGGGCATACCCTTTTAGGAACTGGCTGATTTGAATCTGGTCCGTCATGTGGTCGCTTTCGTGCTTCTCCTGGAGGCTTGCTTGACGAGGTATGGATGACCGGAGGCCCAGCAGAGCGTGGCAGAACCCCAGCCGGTTCACCTCCTGCAATGCCAGGTATGTGAGTTGCGGGAGTCGTTGGCTGCTGAGCTCCCTCGACCTTTGGTGAGTTTGGACGAGATGAGGGCAGTGACGATGTTCCCAAAGATGCATCTCGCATTGGAACGTCACGGTCTGGAGCTTGGGGTAGTGGGGGAAGGTAAGCGCCCGGCTTTGCCTGTTCGAGGGGCTTCCTAAACATTGACAAGACGTCGCCATTAGTGTAGCGATCTCTGGCCTGGGCATCCTCAATAAGTTTTCGCCAGAACTCGCCCTGAACAAGCGCTCTGGAGTCACCGAGAATCCACAGCGATGATTTAGCACGAGTTAGACCGACGTTCATACGTCGAATATCAGTCATGAAACCGATGCCGCCAGTGGAACTGGCACGAACACAAGAGAAGATGATGATCTCACATTCGCGACCCTGGAAAGCATCAGTGGTGTTGAACTCGATTATGCTTGTGATGTTCTCGCCATATCGCGAACGGAAGCGGTTTCTTAACTCATAGAGTTGAGCTTTGTAAGGAGTGATGATACCGATCTTGCCTGTCAAGTCGCATTCGCGGTACTCATTACTAAAGCGATCGTACATCTGTATAGCAACATCCAACTCCTTGGTGTTGACCAGTGACTGGCCCTTGTGGCCCCTCTCCTGGACACCCTGGACATCGAAGAATCGATAGGGACCAAGTAGTGCGCTTTTGTGCCACGGCTGTTGCCTGAGCTCATGCATGTTCTGTCCGTCGGCGAGTTGTCCTTCGTAGAACTCGCGGCTAGGGAACAAGCTGATCTCTGGATGCATACGATATTGCATGTCCAGCAAATGCACCGATTGGGGGTGGTTTTGCTGCATTCGGACGAACAGACTTTGATCGTAACCAAACTTCGCCGCCGACTGTGACAGAACTGTAGGGGGGAGCTGTTTAGGATCTCCAACGAGGATGCATTTGTAGCAGCCGTATTTGAGTGGAATCAAGGCGCTTAGCTCAACGCACTGGGCAGCTTCGTCAATGATTACTGTTTCGAACTCTACGTCCTCCAGGTTTCGAAACATCTCGTGACCACTGCCACTCAGAGTAGCGCACAGGACCTGAGCGTTATTGAGGATTTCTTGCTGGACTTGGCGGCGCCGCATTTCCATCTCTCGGGCTACAGAATTGCCACTGCTCTTGTCGGCATCGATTTGTTTTCCATAGGACATTTGGCGTCGCTTCAATTCGTCGAATTCTCGAGATAGCTTGTTGTAGAGGGTTCGATCATCCATGAGCTTTGCTGCTTCCAGTTGGGGACGCAGTTTTCCCAGCTCTTCCTTTACCTTCCCGGCATTCTCGTGGAGTTGGTCACGGTCGGCTTTGGCTTTATCCTTGGTCTGATCGCCCTCCATGCGGGCCTTGACAAGCTCGTCTAGGGTGACGTCCCTTACAGCTGCATTAATGGCATCACTCCGACCGAGTCGTAGCACGTTGATATTCTTGGTTTTCCCCGAGATTGTTTTGACACCAGCCTTCAGACGTAGCACTAATTCATCGACGGCGGCGTTACTGGGTGCACAAACAAGAAGCTTTTTTGAACGACTTTGTTTGGTTGCCCCTGGTGCACCGTTCGGTCGCAGAGGTACGCCCATGGGAATGCCGTGATTGCCTGATTGACTCAGTTGCTCAGACAGCAAGGTTCCAACCATGGCCACGATGGTTTTCGTTTTTCCAGTACCGGGAGGGCTGCCTATATTAGCTTCGTCATGACCAAGACCGGGAGACTTACCCCTGAATAAGCGTGAAGCCATCATTGTCGTGAGCGCCTAAAACCGCCATAGCCTGTCCTCGGTTAAGAGCATAATTGTTCATACAGTTGTTTATCTTCTCATCTCCATACTGCAGAATAGGAGACGGTTCAGCATTTAGGATTTCGTCCATTAGATCATAATACGGTAGACTCTCTAGCGCAGCGAATTCTCGCTCGATTGTTGTCATGTTGGTGATCTTCACTCCGAAGACGCTAACATTCGGGGTCAATACCTGTGTCATGGGATTGTTTCGGGAAGCCACACGATATGTGATCTCGATCAGCTCCTTTTTGTAGGTGATGCGGTGAACCCTAGCCAAACAATGTCGAGCTGTCTGATCGATCAAAGGTTGTTCCGATTCCGAGACGAGAAGGATGTCGCCTTCAGAAACACCGCGCTCTCTGCTTTGGACCACTGGCATCGTGAAGGTCGCCTCCAGGTAGCTATCGACGCTCGCACGGCTTGCAATCTTCATACCGAATGGCTGAGATGTGAGCTCATCCTTGGCTGTGACAAAAGAGCGCCAAGCTTCTGAAGCAAGCAAGGGGAAAAAGGTATCCTGGTACGTTCTCGGTTCAGAATACTTGGTGGCAACTTCTGAAGCTGCTGGGCCATTGGGAGGATCGTTACCTCCATGGAAAATGTCCCAGGCTAGCACTGTGTTGTGTAACCTGTCCATGGGAGGGATGACTCTGGCTCTCCTATCCTTGACCGAGCGCTGCTGTCTAACCTTCTTCACTGGTCTACGCATTTTGTCTTGCAAAGCCTTTGCCATGCGCCGCTTGTTAGCTTCTTCCAAAGCTGTCTGGCCTCCCGTGCTAAGGGCAGCTAGTTCGTTATCGGCATCTGATACATCTTCCTCTTCATCAGATTCTTCTTCGGAACTGTTTACCATTATCTCACTTCGGCCGTGATCTTTGCCAATGAGGCCCAGACTAAGCAAGCCGGAACCCTCACCAGGGACAGTTTCCCCCCTAAGAGCTTTGGCGTTCGCTATGACCGCAGCATCGCGCTTCTCTTTTTCAAGTTTGGCCTTTTGTCTGGCTTCCTTGATTGCCGCGATCCCCTTCTGATCAGGGGCAATCTGGGTTCTAGGCTTGATCATAGCTTGAGACCTTGTTTTGGCCTTTGCCTGATCCTTAGCTTTCTTGGCCTCCAGCTGCTTAAGGATGGGGCTGTCTATAGATCTGCTAAGATCGAGCACGTCATCACGATTAGATCTTGATGATGCTGCCGTGGTTGTACTGCTAGATGATGTGCCAGACTTGGACCAAGCGTCAAGTTTGCTTTGTTTCTTGATCCCATCTTTGGGTCTCTGTACTAATGGTGTCTGCGCAACACCGAGCTGGTAGATTTGGATCTCATCGTCTGTTTGTCCAAGGGCTTGAAGAAGTTCTGCTCGCTGCTGGTCAGTCATGTTGGTTGACCTGACAAACTTGCCCGGGACATTTGTAGGTAGGCAAGCATCAGTGATAAGCTTCCGGGAGGCAGGGTTAATCTCATGGTTGTTTTCTCGAAGTCGAGTCAGAATCTTGCACAGGACTCTAACTGTGACATCAACGAGCCACTTGTCCTTCAGACGAATCATGTTCTCCATTCCACCAAAGTGTTGCTTTGCAGGGATAAGAATTTGCGACATAGTATCCTTTTCACTTTTGTTCAAAGCCTTGGAAATCGCTGATGTGATGAGACCATCCTCAGCGACGAGGGCTTCAGCGAGTTCCATAATTTCGCGGCAGAATTCTGTCATGACGGCGTTCTGAATGTATCGAGACCATCCCTCAATGTTTCTGCACGCAGTAGAGACAAAGCGCCACTGTTCGCTCCACCAACGCAAGACCTTCGCAGCCGACATAGGCTCAAGGGTCTTGACTCGCAAGACTCCGGACATGGGGTCGGTCAAACCACGGAGGATATCTCGACTCATATTTAGCATAGGCCTGATAGGACCCCAGGGGTATGGAGGTTTCAAAACTCGCTCTAGGGCCCATACTATGGAGGAGAGGGTCTGCTCAGGGTGCAGCTGTGACATTTGCTCGAAGGCGCCGCTCTGGGAATACTCTCCGGTCCAGCTCTTCAGCAGCTCGGCAGCTGCTTCAGCAAGTCCTGCCTCTCCATGGGTAGAGAGTGTAATAGTACCTTGGAAAGCCAGGCGGTCGTCAAAGAAGGTATTCAGGTCTGTGGCAGCGTCGAGCATTTCGGACATTCGACCAAGAAGATTCCCAAGAATATCCACTGTTGCAGCAAGAGACTTGTTGAAGTTCTTGCTCGAATCACTCAGTTTATCGTCGCTCTTCAAGGCCCTGATCTGTTCCACACCAATCAAGGGCTCTAACGACAAGACGATATCTCTCGCAAGATCGACCTGCTCGGTTGACAAATCGAACATCTCAATAATACCTTGCCAGAAAGCCTTCGAATCCCTAGTGACAGCGGATTGCAGCTGGCTGCCCTCCAGGCAAGCTATATACTCCTCTGCAAAGACTTTCATATCGAGTTTCATGGCAGCTTGCATGACCTTTTTAGCTGCATTTGCTACCTGAAAGGTGACCCAGCCTTCCCTTTCATCGCCAGGGGCACGCAAGTTCCGGAGAATGATGCCTTTGTACTTCATAACGAGGTTGAACGCACAGCATGCGTAGAGATGAGTGGTTCCCGCACCAATCTTCGTCTCTGGGTCGACAAAGGTTGATATGGTAAGCTGTAAAGCATCAAATCCAGCTCGAATACACGCCGCACGGCCCGATTCCCCGATAGTCTCGTCTTTCGCAAGTGATTCGAAGAGAGTGTGCATTAAGATCTCGCAAGCGTTATATCTGCGATCGCGGCCGACTGACTGGAGCCATGGATCGATCCAAGACGTAGGAAAGGGGCCACGAGAGACATCGTAGCCAGTCCAGCAGTCTTCTAAAGACTGACGAAGGAGATTCTTGTACCCGGGACTCGCAAAGATTAAGTCAGCGATAACATTTGGCCGGGCATCACCGATGACATCCCAAAAAGCCCTGGGTGCCTTCTTTAGAAAGTTTGTGAGGATTGTGATGGCCATCACCAATACACTCTCTGCAGGGCAGAACTGGATATGGCGGAACAGAAGGTCGTAGATGTGACTGACTGTGCCACTCAGTTCAAGATTCCGTAACCGCTGCAGAATGACGTCCGCAGTCAACGTCCTTAGAATTTCATTGAATCCTTCCCAGAACTGCGCCATTTCAGGCCATGAGTCCATAGCTGAAGCCTCTTTTTTAGAAATGTCCTCAATGGCCCTTGTCAGACCACTGCTGACAGCCCAGTCGAACTGTTCCAATGTCATACTATTGCTGTCAAGGTTTCGATAGTTATCTGTTGCCCATTTCCGGCGATCCTGATTTTTAAGGTCAAAGATAAAGTAGGTCATTCCAGGCAAAGGCTCCTTAGTCCCAAGCTTGAGGCCACTTTTCCCTTGAAGTCGCTGGAAAACATACTGAAAGGTCATCCTTCGATCCGCATCCTCCATATACGGCATGCAGCATAGTGCCTCGTATATAGAGATATGGACCTCGGGTAGATGCTCACCGAGTTGGGATTTCTTGAAAGTAGAGCCTTCTGAAATGATCTTCTCAATAAACCCCTTGGCCCATCGCAGGCTTAGGTCGATTCGTTCAACATCTCTCTGCTCCAACATCGACCGAATATCGACTACAACTTCTTCGTTCCATCGTTCTTGGAATTGCTGCAAGAGTTCTCGGCGCTGCATATGCCAATTATAGACACAATCTGCGCAATGCTTTAGGCAACCGTTAAGTCTCTCGCTGAGCTGCTCTCCCCATTTCCCTTGGCTTGATTGATCGAAGCCGAAAATCAGGCAATTCCAGTATGTGACCTCGAGTCGCTCCTTTCCTACCTTAATTCGACTATTCTTTTCTTCTGGCGTAATCGATGAGTCGGGGTCGTCCACGAGTTTGTAGTTTTCATTATCCTCATCGTTGATGCGTGGGCACAGGAGATGACATTCCTCGTCGAAGCGTTGAATCTTCTCGTACCATTGGCTGAGTTGCTCATGAAGATCCATTGTAGGGTTCGCAGGTACGTCGGCGCATCTCTTGGGATCGTGGCTAAAACAAAGTGTTCGGGGGTGATGTGTGAGGTCGGGTTGTCATGAGGTTGCGACAATTTATTGCCAAGTCTAGCGAGGATCGCATTCAACGAAGAGAAGGATATGTCCAAGGTTGTCGTAACGAGTTGAAGGTTGGTTGGTCGTGGTGGTCGAAAATTCGAAGTTGCGTTGAGGGATTGTTGCTGGGGCACTCTGGCTTCGAAATCAAACAACCCCTTCCGTCAGTGTCTGATCGTTTGCGGGACAACCCTAGGAGATAAAACGGTGATGCGAATAAAAGTCTGAGTCGTAGGGAATGTATGAAGTCCCTGGATATCCTGTCGAAGCTTGTATTCCAGCAAGGCAATGAGCCTACGGAGCAATACGAAAGAAGAAGATCAGGATAGGAAAATAGTTATAACGCTAGGTCAGAAACTGGCTGGGCTTTGACGCGCTAGGGTTGCCGCGTTTTCTGCAGGGGGTTTAATGAGAAATAGCGGGCCGTTCGTCGCTGGCTGACAAGGCACCTAAGCCACTGATGTCTAATTTGGGTGAGATGGTTGCTGAGATGACTTGTGATAGGACACAGACAGGATAATGCATTGCATGTGTAAGAAACATACTTTGTTGCACGAAATGCTGAAGAGATGCAACTTATTTAACGAAAACAACCCCCAATTATCTAACTACTGGCACTTAATCACTGTCCTCTTCCTTCAGCTGCTTCTTCAATCCCGCTTTCCCTCCATACTGCCTCTTCCCCGTTCGCTCCATCAGCCCATCAAGAGGACATTTTGATTTATTCCATTCTTCGCTCCCCTCGCTTGTGTTTGCTCTACAGCGTATACAACTTCGTCCGTGTTGGACGAACAGCTTGTGCAATCCATACTTCAGATGATTGGGGATGCGCACCTCCAGATGACTAAATGTTTGATCTCGAGTGGCTTTGGGGGGGATCCATTTCAACCACCCACTGATGCGGTGAACATGTGTGTCGACTGCGAAGCTGGGTTGTTGGAGACAGAAGAGAATAACGCAAGATGCTGTCTTTACGCCAATACCAGGGAATTTAGTAAGTGTCTGCATGGCTTCCTCGGGAGCCATACCATGTATATGGTCTAGTGAAAGAATATCTTGGTCAGTCTTCAAGATTTCAAGATCTTTTTGACCTTGAGTTTTGTTGTCCGCTCCGGCAATACCAGACAAGTTTCCCCCTTTTTTCTCTTGCATAAAGGCCTCTCGTCGTTTGGTGTTCTCTTCATGAACTAGCTCCAGGATTGCCTTTATGTCTTTGCCCTTGACTTGAGCCAAGCCGCCTGTCTTGATTGATTCAACGATGGTGGGCAAAGGAGCAACTCTGACCTTGTTCCAGTCAACACTGCCTTTCCCAATACCTTTGTCAACAGTGCCGAATGTGGTCACCAACCCCCTGAATGCTGCACTTGAGTTGCGGTTGGAAGTGTTCGCGCTTAAGCGGGTACGAATCAAGGCATCGAGAACAGATGGTACCTCTCCGCAACCCGACACTTCCAAAGATGGCGCTGGTATCTTCTCGGGGGCTTTTGCTTCTCCATGTATTTTTGCCAGTCGGCGATAGACCTCTTCACATTCTTCTGCTGATGGGGTGTTCCACTCTGGAAAAGGCGTCATGCCGGGAGTAAGTCCATACGGGTTATCCTTCGTCTTTTTGACTGTTTTCCGAACTGGTGCTTCTATTGCCACCTGGAGATCCTCATCCTTGACCTCCTCCTTGACGGATGAAAGCTTGACTTGAGGTTTAGTTACTGTCTCGTCATCAGATTCGAAGTATGAAGATTTTGATGTTGATTTCCTTGGGCGAAGGGATCTTCGGGTTGCCAACTCCGTGACCTGGGTCGAACCTTGCTTCGCAGCTTTCATCCCCGATTTGGCCACAAGCGAGACCTCTTCGACTTTGGGGCTTTCCTCTAAGTCCTGCATTTCTTTCAAATTTTCCGGGAGTGTAGGAATTGATTCGATATCCTTCCAGGGAGTACGAACAGGTCCCAGATTGTGCGGTAGGTCATCCAAATACTCATCCTCCACCTGGTGCTTGGTCTTCCTCCCGGTCTTCATTTTCTTCATAGGCACCTCCTCTCTACGCGCATCCTTACGTTTCCGTAATGTTCGAGCAGCCATCTCGACTTGTGCAGAAGGTGTGGAAGTGTGGAAGTGTGGAAGTGACGAAAGATTGGAGATAGTGTAGGCTCAGACAGGGGTGCAAGGTTGTCCAAATCTTGACGGCAAATAGGAAATAGCTTTTCATTCCACAAGAGCAGGCAATCTCCTGATGTTCTATATCAACATCCTACTCATTTTTGTTCTGGTCGTGGTAAGTGTTTGATCAGTTTTGCGATTACTTATACCTTATTAGGTAACTTGTTGATCGCATCAATGACCTCAACAGTCGACACAAGGATCGCTGGGGTCTATCTCCACACTGCAAATCGTCGCTCTGCCGGGATCCACTGAACTAGTACCTACGCGGGAGAGGGGTGTTTTGAACATCAGCTAGGAGACAGAAA
>JABSTL010000568.1:0-39746 GCA_013759095.1 Fusarium sp. NRRL 29148
GGCCAGGGGTCAGGGGTCCGACAGCAAGTCAAAACGCCGCAACGTCGGCTGTCCCAGCATCTGCCTCATGTGGTATCCTCCTATGTCTCATGAGAGAGACTCGAGATAGAACAAGAAATCGACTGCTGATAGCTGTCAACCGAGAGATAGGCGGAAGAGTCTCTTGTTGAGATGTAGCTCATCTAAGGGAACGACGAAGCAATTATATTGTCTTGGATCTTCTCAACGCTGAGTTGTTTAACTGGCAGACTGGCTGTCCAGGGCTTCCTTTTAGCTCCATGCGACAGCACTCAATCCCTGTCACATCTCTCTCTACCCGCTTCCCATCTTCTCCCTCATGGCCGCTAAGCACGTTCATTGGCTTGTGCTTTGCATCTAACCGCCGAGGTCATCACCAATTACCAGCCTTCACACCACTGCGACATATGAGTTTATCGATCTTTGACCACACCAGCCATGGCAACGGCCAATCAAGGCATCTCAGAGCTGCTTGCACCCGCTTTAGCTCCAAGATGATGGACGTCGGTCTGTGTGACGAGCCGCTGCATCGCATAACTTTCACATCCTAGCTCTCCTCTCCCCGCCTTTCCACTTTTCATCGCACCGCCGGTCTTGAGAGTCACCCAGGCGCTTCTATATCGTGAGGCGAATACGTGAAAGTGAAAGATGGCCCCGAGAAATGGCGTGGCTCGTGGCCCGACGGTCCATGTAGACCCTGGTTCATTTGTACATGAATGCATTGCATTGGCCTAGATTTTCATACCAAGAAAGAGGCGCATTTTGGCTGTCGTAGTTCTTTTCTTGGCCTTTTCTTAAAAGTCTCAGGCTGCCCTCCACTGCAACTTGCAGCCCTCCCCCCCAAATCCCCGGTCCATCTTGAAATCTGTGTCTCTTGTAACGTCTCAGAAGACTCCTGAGTATCACCTCGCCTGGTCATACAATCTTGCGACTACAATAACTTCGGGAAAGGAAGAAGCCGCTCTTGGATGAGACAGAATCAGCCTTACAATACCGCCACCGTCTCTCCCAAAGATAATCATACCAACAATTCTATACAATGTCGCGCGTGTGCTTGCCACGATTATAGACCATACAGTCGAGTGCGTGGATCTGCCAACCAACTTCCGCGACATCATCGGCTTCATAATCGTCCTTTAAACCTTTCGCCCGACGCCAACGTCTCAAACCTCGAGCTCGGCATCCGCTCTATCCTTATCCACCTCGCTCTCGGCTCAGCCTCAACCGTCGGGATCGACGACCTTAACACATTGGCTTATCCTTCAAGGGTTTCATCTCTTCCTTGATATCATCCACCACTCGCCCTCTGTTCTTCTTCTCTCACCATTCGCTTCTTTCTGTCTGCTGGCCTGACAGAGTTACTGTTCGTTTTAATACTTTCGTTTTTTTCTTCTCGTCCGCTCTTTTATACCATATCGCCGCTGGCCGGTCTGTAATATCACACCGAAAAAAGGACTATTGGCAGCAGTGTTTGGGTACTATACGAATAGACGACAAGTTCAACGAGGGAAAACGAGACTGGTTATTATCCGCAAGGAAAAAGAAACGTTCTGGGAACAAGTGAAGGGCAACTAATTTGGGCTTGACAACCAACATCCATTCATCATGGGAAAACTCATCAAGAATCACTGGGCCCGTCTCATCATCTTGAGCGCCGCAGCTTGTAAGTTGACCATGGCCCGGACCCATCGTTTCTTTACTTACACCATCTTGCAGATCAGATTGTGGCTGCCATAGAGTGCTTTTTTTGGCCCAAGATCTTCTGGGACTTCCTTACGCGCACCCTCGATGGTGCAGTGAGACCCGTACCGGCTTTACAGATAATAAATCTACTTTTGGGGATCGCCATGCTGGCTCTCGAATGGCCCCTTAACTTCGTCGCCGGCTCGGCTCTCCACCGCTCGCTAGAATTCCGACTTGCCATCCTTCCTCTCACGGCACTCAGTGCTGCTCTTATCTACCAAGGCACAAACGCCGCTATCTACTACCTCATCGGCATGATCGTCTACTTCTGGGGTTACAGCGAAGGCGAGGTTAGTGGCAACTACAAGCCTTTGAGAAATCTACCTGTGACTAACATTAAATTTCTAGATGATCTGCGCAAAACCCTGGACTCTTCCTAATCGCGGGCGCAGCGGCGGCGGTACGCGTGCATAGTCGCAGCTTGCCATGATGGATGTATAATACTACAAAATACAGAACGGGTTATAGCATGACTTCTTGATTGAACGCCATCTCTAAACCTCGAATTTTACAAAGACATACTGTTACACATATACCCCTTTGCGGCGTTTGGCGATTTTTCATGATATACGACCATCAGACCATCAGTACTGTGTGCGTACGACTCATCCTGCACCAAGGAGATTTTCCTTCTAGCATTGCGTTTGCGTTTGTATTTACATTTTCCATTTGCATGATCAGCGTGGAGGTGTTGGTAGACGAGGATACCATTGGAGAGGGTCGTACTGTTTACGGCCGTTCCCAGAGGAACGTCTTGCAATCAGGAGACAAGGAACTGGGCCAGTTGTGTAGCCTTCACGGGCCCGAGGGCTTCCGGCAAGAGTCTGCTACAATACCTGGAGCCAAAGCACCCGAAATATAGATCTAATACTACCAAAATGTCTTCAGATGTTCCATGTGTGTTTCTGTTGTTGCTTCCTTGTATACCTCCATACATGTGTATTGAGCCAAGCCAGAAGGGCAATTCAGCTTGGTGATTCAAAACAGAGTAGAAACAACTAAGGGCCCTCTAAATATGTCGAAACTGGATCTGTTTGTGGACTTTGCCAAATGGTGGTATTGGCTGATACTTCGAAACACTCCTTGTCTAATAGCGTTCTTTTGGAGCATAACTCCGCTACACATATACCTTGGGTCCACATGTGAAAGCCATATCACATGGACAAGGAGTATGATCCAAGATTATAGAATGAATGAATATATATATACATGTACATGAAGGCAATATTTTCATTGCTGCATCAACAACAACAGAGAGAACCAAACGGAGGTCTTCAAATTCAAAGCAAGTTGTGGAAATGGGAGACGATAAGATAGTCTGGTATTCAAAATCAGGCTAATGAAAATGGGGTTGTCCGGTGTTAAGTAGCGCGGGCAACTTAATCTTTCGTGATATTACTAAATAGACCTGACTATTCAAGCATCGACGTAGTCAAGAGGAGGCAAGAAAGCTATGACCATCACCCGACGTGGTGAAGAGACTTAGATGAATTTAGTATACTTTATTGGATCTCAAGACCTATCATTCTTAGCAGCCTAGTTACCCCGCGAGTAGTCAATGAAGTATAGAGCGCGAGATCAATCATTTCCGCTGTTTTCTTAGTATCATCACAAAGCGCTACACAAGTCGACATAGATTTCAATGCCACCAAATTTAGGAAAATGTGTGTGGATTAGATGGCGGAATAAATGCATTGCAATTGCCAAGGCTGGTTGTATTTCATGAAGCACTATCATAAATGCCCATCTCTCAGAGCATCATACACTGGCTGACTCGATCAGCTGTCAACATGATCGTGACCCAGGCCAACTAACTGCCAGGTGACAACTTCATCAACTATTTCAGATGAGTCTTAGTTGTTCACCGATAATACCGCTCACTGCAACATGAGCCCTTTCCTAGCAATTGCATGCCCAAAAATATGGCGGTTCCCCCCCTAACGCCTGCTGTCTGGTACATCGTGTAGAATGTTTGTTTCTTCTAGTGGGAGATCATAGGACCCTTGCTGTCGTTCTTGGGACCTTGACGCTCGGGGAACTGTACGATCATGTTAGTCAGGCGGATGGGTAAGAATGTTTCACAGAAAAAGACCTTACCTCTACGGTCTGAGTGTCGCCCTTTTCAAGAATCTGCTTGATGACGTCATCGTCGACAGAAGTACCAAACTCGTTCTCAAGAGCGGCCTTTGAAGCAGCATCGAGGCTTCCCTGAGCTCCTTGGCTAATAGAATGTTAGCTTATGCGTTACGGAATTGGGGATCGTTTTGGTGATGGCAGGCAGAGGGAGGCTGAAGCCATGATCAAATGCCAGATATCTGACAGCGTCGACTATACCTAGTATAATACATGACGCAGGGCTTCCATTTCCATGCTAGCCACGAGATTGAAGGGAAAAGAGGAGATACAAAGCGGGGGTGGCTTGACTTACTTGTGTGTCAGGAAGATCTTGAAGGAAGAAATGAAGTGAGCAAGAGGAATGCTCTTGTCGCTCTTCCACTTCTGGTAGGTCTCAACATCATCAATGAAGATGATGAAGTCGTCGCTGCCCTTGTAGTGGACCTTGGTCTGCTGAGTCTCGCCGCGAGCCATTGTGATTGTTTATTGAGTAAGGGAAGTGGTAGTGGTTGTATTGGTAGTGAAGATTCGTCAAACGATTAGAGTGAGAAGTCGCTGAGTGGAATTGATGACTGCTTATCGAAAGATGAAGATGAAGATGAGGAGAAGAAAAGAAAAGAAAAGGAGTCGAGGAAGTGTGGTGCATCTAAAGGCTTAAAAGGAAGCTCAATGTAAGGAGCAGTGACGAATGTACCTACCTAGGTACCTACCTACTAAGCTTGCAGGCTGGAAGCTACCTACGTCATACGTCATAGCTGTGCTCTCCAAAGGAGGGCAAGTGGGTTGGTACGTACTGCATCGCGGGGCTCTCAACCCCCTCAGGCGGAACTGGCTCCACTATAGCTTGCTCTGAGCATCAACACAGCCAATGAAGCAGCAAATCCCCGTTTGCTTGCCAGGCTCGAAGTTGCTCGTCTTGCTTCTACTGTACACGTTCCTGCATGCTTGAATCCACCGAGTACGTCACCGTATTTTGAGCACGAGGAAGCAAAAGAATAGGTACCTAAGCTAAGGTACCCTGAATAAGGTATACAAGCTTGTGTGCCTTATGGGCTGCCATGTTGATCGATCGCGTGCTCTCGCGCCAGCCTACGACGATTTTCTTGTAAGGAATTGGCCAAGTTGCAGCGGATCCCGTGTTGTTCTCCCGTCTTCCATGTCAGTAACAAATCATATTCTTTCTCATTGCCTTGGCAAACCATAATGCTTTTTATCCTGTGAATGCTGTCTTGGCTTCTTTCTCAATGGGGGCATTTGCTTGATGCATGATACCGAGGATTCAACTTCGTGATATGTGCCGATTGTCCATTCCATAAGGCATGATTGTGAAATCCCATCAAACTCGAGAAAACTGATGGTTTGAAACGAAACAATTAATATTAGGCGAGAATCCCCCAGCCTTAAAGCGCTATTCAGAAACCGCCGAGTTAGACTACATAAGCTTATCAAAGTAACCCAACGATCGACTAACATTTGCAGGACATCGGTACCTTAGACTACCATATCAGGTACTTTAGTGATGCTAATGATAAAATCCAATGCCTGCCTACCTCCCTACCTCCCTGGTATGTAGTTTCCCATCATCCTTGAACTCATAATACAGCACAGCTTTACTAGAGATGTATAAAGCGTCATAGCCGACTAGTGCCCTCATAACAGTTTCTCACCGAAAGAATCTGCGAATGCCTGTGCATTTCTTTTCGTTTCTCGAGCCTTTCTCCTTCCCCCATGGAACATCTGTGCTCTGCACGGCGGTGGCATCTGCCAAGTGAGACAGGTTCTCCTTCGCAACAGAGTGCGTTGCTGTTCTGGAACCACTTTGTGGAGAATTGATCTGGAGCCTGTTTGTCATACAGTCTTGTAGAGCTGATGTGTTTTCTGCCTCACTTTGCAGCTGCTTGTCTGAAATAATCTCAATCAAATTGAGAGGTTCGAGTTCGGATATCTGAGTGAGCTCCAGCCTCGGAGACATGTCCGATACATGATCATCCTCCTCACTTAGCTCTCGAGTCTCTGGGAGAGCTGAGCCTTTACTTGTGTAGGAGTGTGAGCTCTCCTCACGACCAGTCTTGTCAAAGATGTCAAAGCCACTATCGCTCGAAAAACTTGTCTGGCGGGTCTGGTTTTCACTTGATGGATCCTCGATCATTCTGCGTGACAAGCTTCCTGACCTCTTCTTCATGCTGGATACACTCAACTTTCTCATCACGGTTGATGCTGACCGCCTGATTATCTGCTCATTCCGCGCAATGTTCGTCATGCTAGGAAGGGGAAGAACATCTTGACTCCAGACGTCTGAGAGAAGCACTTCCAGCCGCGCTCTTTCACTTCGAGATGGTACCAGGACTGGCGTTCTGACTTTTGTTGACAACAAAGACTGTGAACGATGGAGTCCAGCTCCAGAGCTGATAACACTACTGGATTTCATGGTACTTGTATTCTTGAGAATGACATGGCACAGGGATGACTCGGGGCTTCCCACAGAGGCCTGATGCGTTGACAGACTCCTCACGATACTTCCTACCAATATTTAGTATGATCTAGCCTTTTAATTATTTGGAAAGTTTAAGCATACCAGGTCGTCCAAACACAGCGCCTAGACTTTGAATGTCAAGAGAGAGAAATATTTGAAGACCAGGAGATCTACCAACTGGCTCTAGGCAGAGTGGTTGCTGCAACCGGGTTCGCCATTCGTTCTCCTCCCTTGACGTACAAGCCGTCATTACCACCTCGTAGAGTTGATGATCGCTCTCGAAAACAAGCTTCCATGAGAAGGGAGCCAGGTGGCATTGTAAGCCTACAAGATATGTTAGTTCAAGTCTCGGTTATGTATGATATGCCTTACCGCGCCCATTGTCAGCATCTTCAACAGCTGAGCAATGTACATCGATACAGGCCAGAATTGTATAGATAGGATCAAACTTTCCCCCAGAGGCCAGACAGAGGACGTCTTTGTAGAGCAAGCAGATCATATACTGACCGTCAATGCCGGCCGGCGACTGCCAGCATACATGCAAAACTCCACACAACTGAATGTGACCAAACGAACGAACCTGATTTTTCGAATGCGCATCGAGTCTCTCGTAAATAGTTAGCAAAGATTCATCAAGGGAATATCTGTGAAGAATACCCTATTTGGAAACACGATACGATCCTGCAATAGCCAGGTCTTTTCAAGGATGCCTTTCATCAAATGATCCTCAGTTGAGCGATTGATCTCAGCTGTGGCCTCCCGGAGCCTCATTAGTGTAGTTTCAACTTCCATGTGAGAGTTTGGACAGTCGATGACTGGGGTGCACCTCAGTAGCTCTGCAAACAAAAGGGGGTATTTGCAAATTCTTTGGATAGGCTGAGGCTGACATGTCAGACAGTGAAACAGATATGATCAAATGAGCATACCTTAACAAGAAGATCACCTATGGTCAGAGCCTTTCTTCTATTGGACGAGGGTGATGGCTCCATGGTGAACGCGAAAGCCTCAAGCCCCTTCTGATGCAACTCCCATTCGGGGAGATTTTCTAGAGCTGAAGTGGCGTCTTTGATCATCATCTCATACTTCGCACCATATTCCTGATACATGAAGAATCGATGCATCTGGATGCAGCATGTCAGCAACTCTCAGGCATTGAACTGCAAGACGGCAACTCACCCTCCTACTGAAAATCTTGGCCGTTTCTGCTGCTACCTGAGGCTCAGACAACACACCAGGCTCCTTTTCTAGTAACTGAAGGTTGCCTTGATCCCCCGAAACCATATCTAGGCTTGACCATCGGCGATGTCCAGTTTTGGGATTGTTTGATTTCGAGGAGGATACGATAAGATGATCAGCTTGGCTGTACTCAGAATCTGGAACTACCCTATGTAGTTCGCCGAGTATTTCTTCATGGAGCTGAAGGATTTGATCGAGATTATGGTTGATGGACGAGCGGAACCTCTCTGGTAAGGTTGGGAGAGCAGCGAGCAGGTTTATGTAGGTCTATTTGCTGTCAGTTGGCCCCAGAGCAGTCCTGGGCTGAGCTCACATGAATAAGGAAACGAATGTCACCAATATAACTCTCCTCCGTATTGATGAGCTCCTCGATGATCTGCCGGCGCCGGAGAGAACGCTGGACGGCAGCAACATCAATGCTGACCTTTTCTAACGGAAAACTGTCCTCGGAAAACCTTGGGGCAGACAGAGAAGCTCGACTGCTTCGCTCAGTCCGCGATCGACAATGTGAAAGGCGATGATGCCGGTGTGAGCGCGAGATGGCACTAGCACTACCGATGCTGATACTCGCACTTTGGACTGCTTCGATGAAACCCAGCGAAGATCCAGGAGACGAGAGCCGGCGACTGAGTCTGCGGCGAATTGATCGCTGATAAGTTCCACTGCACTCGAGATTTTCCCATCCAGTATCTGGGGACCAAACATTTTCGTGGTCTCTTTGACTCACTCGGCGATGCAATGACTTCATCCATCTAGAGAAGGGCCTCCGAAGCTTGACATTCTCAGCGAAAGTCTCGCTGCATGGGACCTCTTGAATAGTTTCGACTTGTATCTGCGGACAAGAAGGTCTCGCGCGTGTGGTAGTTGCTCTTTCGGAACTCGCTTGCTGGGCGGTGCAATTCAAAGTTGTGAATGTATTGATATCATCAAGGCGAAGTTCATCCAATCTTGACGGCAAATGAATGTCATATAATTTGCGGAGGCTGTCGTGGGAATCAAATCGTGATATGTACGGAAAGCCGGCTGTCCAACTGAAATGCCTTGAACTAGGGATGCTACGAGAAACATCTGGCAAGGCTGAAGGGTTCACGAGAGCCATGATGAAAAGAGAGCGACGAGGTAAAGTCCAAGAAATTAACAAAGTGCTGGTTCCAAGAAAGCCCAACTACACCAAAAAAGCGGCTTCAGACGATTTGTCCAAACATGGCTGTTATGATGAATGATGAAGAAGATGTCATGAATGGAATAGACCAAACATCAGAAGTCACAGAGGGAAAGGCTGGGAAACTTCCAAGAGGTCACAATCTACGGGCGTGCCTACCTTACCTACCTGAGTACCTACATTACTTACCTACTATCCAAGGTACAGGCAGGAAGGAGCGGACCGAGAGATATAGTATTTCGGGACATTCCTTCCTGGATGGCGTATTAGAAGAAGTCATGCAAGAGTGATGAGCAATCCTGCAGGTAGAATTCACCGAGAATTGTGTCCGAAACCGAGAGAAAAAAAAGAAGAAGAGCTTGGCCATCCAGTCAGGCGGTCTCGTCTGGCCACATTGGCTCAACCGAGATTCAACACCCATGATCCTAGGCTGTGGAATCGTATAGCCGGTGACGATGAGCTAGAGTATCACGGCTGAGAAGTGGTGATACAAAGAAGCGTCTGCGTAGCCATTGGTGTAGGGCGAAGCTGGAAGCACCGAAGACGGGAATATTGATGCCCGAGTCTAGGAGTTGTGATGCAACGAGACCAAAAGGTCAATCGACGCAAGCCTCAAGATGAGAACATGCTTTGACTAAATGATAGGCCAAAAGGTTCCCACGTTGTTTGAAGCCGACCAGATATTGTGAGTTGTAGGCTGGCTGCAAACTCGCAATATTGACGGTCAAGGCCGAGGCAGCAGTCCAAGAATCTCAGGGTTCTTTTGATGTGGCGGCGAGAGTCTCAGAGATCAGCGGCTTGCTCATATATAAGAGGTTGGGGAGGCTGAAAGAATCTGAGCTGTGTGATCATCTTGTTCGTGGCTTGCTGGAGACATGGACAGTGCATGTTGAAGAGCTCAACTTCTTGCTACGGGTCAGTAAAAGAGATATGGTAGTTTTAGGATTACTTGCAATTGGTCATTGATGTTCCCAAACAACAGATGATGTGTGCTATTGTGTTTATTAGTTATGAACTTGCGATTTGTTCGTGGCATGTATCATCACCCAGGAACGCATTGCAATATCCACGCAACAGCCGAAGTGAATGATTTCCTTTCACTACGGAATTTTAATGAGCCTGCTAGCTGGTAGTGTGATGTGGAGAAGCGTGCCATAATGCACCGTATCTGACATCATGATTAAGGCCGATACTTGGTGGAGAGAAAATATCATATGCTGGATCAAGCATATTAGATGACACTGGTGTTTTATATCAATCATCATATCTGGAGAGTAAACTGGCCACGACATAAATGCTATTAGGGTTTAGATATTTAAGCAATCCTTACTTATGTTTCATGTGAAAAGAAAGTATCCAGAGAGTATCACGCTTGGCCGAAGTTGTCTACTACACAGACTTGAGCATGATGTCTTGTTCCCCCCCCCCACGTACCAGTACAGTAGAGGCTGTCATGACCACCAACTTTTCTCAGCCAAGCCCCATCCTGAGTCAGTCGGCGATACCGGGCCGGGGTGGAATGGCTTTGACCTGAGAAGCTTACGAGTATCTTCGCGGATATACTCTGTATATGTAGTCAGTCTCCACCGACCCTCTGACTTACCCATACTCACCTTCAACTTCAATTGGTGAGAGCGGCTTATTCGGCAATCGACAACTTGGCATATATGCTCGGCAAGCAAAGACTCAACTTGTATTTTGTCGTGATGTAAGGTGTAAGCTAACTGGCTCGGCATCGTGGCGGTGCTCGCAGAGCTAGACCCAACCAAGGTAAAATCGAGCTGGGGTTTCTCGGCGGGAGAATAGTCTTGAATCGGTTTTCAGGGGACTGATGCCTGGTTTTCAGGAGGTTTTACAGTAGTCCTCCCAGATTGTGGGGATGCGCTACTGTCACGCTAGAAGACAGGAGAGACATGCCGACTGCCCGAGACGGAAACGAACACGTTGAGCTTTTTGATCATGGAGAAGCGCCTCGAATTGAGAATTTCCAACGCAAGACGGAAGCGGAAAAGTTGACAGGCTCGCGACTCAGACTCTGTCTAGTTCTAGTATCTCTTAGTCCGATGAAGCAGGTTTCACAGTAGCAGACTCCACCATTAGTCAGAATAAAATCTAGGTATACCTACTGTAAGGTTTGGAGGTTGCCACGTGCGTGGGCCCTTTCATCGCCTTGCCTCTCTAGTCTTGACAAATCTACTCCGTACCTTACTGTAAACTGTTCCATGACAGGATTGGAAACCGGCGATTACTATAGTTTATTGCCTCCGTGTCTTTTATCTTTCTCTCCTAGACTTTCTTTTTCTAGTACACGTGTTGTCATTTTCTTTCTGACGTCTGCATTACCCTCCATTCCTTGCTTCAAGGTTAACGAGACCCTTTCTCTCTCTTTCGCAAATCGTCTCGCTGTCAACTTCTCGGTATACAACTTGATTCAGCTTCGTTCCGAGTGCTCGCGTTACGCATCGCCTTTACCATGGAGAGCGCGTTCGCGAAACCAGTTGGCGATGTCCTCGCCAACTTCAACGTCAACGAGGCTACAGGCTTGAGCGACTCTCAGGTCACCGAGCTACGAAACAAACATGGGCGCAACTGTACGTCAGATACTCTCCATAACCCCACCACGTTTTTGAGCTGTCTAACTTTTGGTAGCTATTCCTGAGGAGCCTCCTACTCCTCTGTGGGAGCTTATCCTAGAGCAATTCAAGGACCAGCTAGTTCTCATCCTTCTTGGTTCTGCCGCTGTCTCTTTCGTTCTGGCACTTTTCGACGATGAAGAGGGCTGGAGTGCTTTCGTTGACCCAGTTGTTGTAAGTACAAACTCGCTCTTTGATTTTGTTCTTGTTGAGCAAATAATTGACCTGCCTGACATAGATCCTCACCATTCTCATTCTCAACGGTGTCGTCGGAGTCTCCCAGGAAAGCAGCGCCGAGAAGGCCATCGCCGCCTTACAGGAATACTCAGCAAACGAAGCAAATGTGGTGCGAAATGGTGGTCATGTTTCACGAGTCAAGGCCGAAGAGCTAGTCCCCGGCGACATTGTCACAGTCTCCATCGGCGACCGTATTCCTGCCGATTGTCGAGTCATCTCTATCGAAAGCAACAGTTTCTCTGTCGACCAGGCAGTTCTCACTGGAGAGAGCGAGAGCGTCGGCAAACGCGCCTCTACCGTTATCGAAGATGAGAAAGCCGTTCTACAGGACCAGACCAATATGTTGTTCTCTGGAACAACTGTTGTAACAGGTCGCGCTCGGGCAATTGTTGTTCTCACAGGCCCTAACACCGCTATCGGAGATATCCACGAAAGCATTACTGCCCAGATCTCGGAACCCACGCCCCTGAAGCAGAAGCTCAACGACTTCGGCGACAGTCTAGCCAAGGTTATCACTGTCATTTGCATCCTGGTTTGGCTTATCAACATTCCCAACTTCAATGATCCTAGCCACGGCAACTGGACCAAGGGCGCCATTTACTACCTCAAGATTGCCGTCTCCCTTGGTGTTGCTGCGATTCCTGAGGGTCTGGCCGTTGTTATCACTACCTGCTTGGCTCTTGGAACGAGAAAGATGGCTGCTAAGAACGCTGTCGTTCGAAGCCTCCCTTCTGTTGAGACCCTTGGAAGCTGCAGCGTCATCTGCTCTGACAAGACCGGTACTCTGACCACCAATCAGATGAGCGTTAGCAAGGTTCTGCATCTCAACGAAGACGGCAGTGGTCTCGACGAGCTCGACGTTGAGGGCACTACCTTCGCACCCCGTGGAGCCATCAAGTCAAACGGTGTTGTCGTTCAGGACCTCCCCAACTCTTCTGCTACCATCCGCCAAATGGCACAGGTAGCTGCCATTTGCAATGACGCCCAGCTTGCCTATGATTCTCGATCTGCCACTTTCTCCAGCATTGGTGAACCAACTGAGGGTGCTCTTCGAGTCTTGGTTGAGAAGATTGGACCTTGTGCCCCTACCGATACCCGCCCTGAAGATTGTGTTCATTATGCCAGCGCAGCCTACCAGAAGGAACTGCCTCGCCTGGCTACGTACGAGTTCTCCCGTGATCGCAAGAGCATGTCTGTCTTGGTTGGTAAGGGTAATGATAAGAAACTCTTGGTCAAGGGCGCTCCCGAATCCGTTATCGATCGCTGCACACATACTCTCGTTGGCTCCAATGGCAAGAAGGTTGCACTCACCAAGAAGATTGTAGACCGCTTGATGAGCGAGATTGTACGATATGGTAACAACGGTCTTCGAGTCATCGCTCTCGCCAGCATCGACAAGGTGGCTGAGAACCCTCTTCTGCAAACTGCTTCTTCTACCGAACAATATGCCCAGCTCGAACAGAACATGACTTTCCTTGGCCTCGTCTGCATGCTTGATCCTCCCAGAGAGGAGGTTCCTGGCGCTGTACAGAAGTGCAAGGATGCTGGTATTCGTGTCATCGTCATCACTGGAGACAACCGTAACACCGCTGAAAGCATTTGCCGCCAGATTGGTGTTTTCGGTCAGCATGAGGATCTTACTGGAAAGAGCTACACCGGCCGCGAGTTTGACCAGTTGTCCCCTAGTGAGCAACTTGAAGCTGCTAAGCGTGCCTCTCTGTTCTCCCGCGTTGAACCCAGCCACAAATCTCGACTGGTCGATCTACTTCAATCTCTTGGCGAAGTTGTTGCTATGACTGGCGATGGTGTCAACGATGCCCCTGCCCTGAAGAAGGCCGATATCGGTGTTGCGATGGGCTCAGGAACTGATGTCTCCAAGCTGGCTGCCGACATGGTTCTTGCGGACAGCAACTTTGCCACTATTGAGGTAGCCATCGAGGAGGGTCGTTCCATTTACAACAACACTCAGCAATTCATCCGGTATCTGATCTCGTCCAACATTGGTGAGGTCGTCTCGATTTTCCTGACGGCTGCTCTTGGTATGCCCGAGGCTCTCGTTCCAGTTCAACTTCTTTGGGTCAACCTCGTCACCGATGGTCTGCCTGCCACCGCTCTGTCTTTCAACCCCCCTGACCACGACATCATGAAGCGTCGTCCTCGCAAGAGAGATGAAGCTCTGATTGGCGGATGGCTCTTCTTCCGGTATCTCGTCATTGGCACCTATGTTGGTCTCGCTACGGTTGCAGGCTATGCTTGGTGGTTCATGTATAACCCGGAGGGTCCCCAGATCACTTTCCGCCAACTCACACGCTTCCACCACTGCTCAGCTGACTTCCCCGAAATTGGCTGCTCCATGTTCTCCAACGACATGGCCAAGGCAGCTTCAACGGTCTCCTTGTCTATCCTGGTTGTGATTGAAATGTTTAACGCTATCAACGCGCTGTCATCTAGCGAGTCTCTCCTCACTCTGCCCCTTTGGAAGAACATGATGCTCGTTTATGCTATCGCTTTATCCATGGCTTTGCATTTTGCCCTCGTCTATATTCCCTTCCTTCAAGGCCTGTTCTCCATCGTGCCCCTGAACGCTTTGGAATGGAAGGCAGTTGTTGCCATCAGCGCCCCTGTTGTGTAAGTTCAACGTGCTGCTATTTGCTTACAGCCAACTAACTTGATACAGACTTCTCGACGAAATACTCAAGGCTATTGAGCGACAGTTCTTCATGCAGACAACAACTGACATTTCCCTTAAGACAAAAAAGGAACAATAGAACTGTGTGGATAGAGAGATCGGCGATGAAAACCTGGCGAAATGTCAGCGTTGACTAGAATCTATATGTATCATATTCTGACCAGTTCAGAGAGCTGCGGTTAGACCTAGACGGCCACATTGGCCTCCGATATAACGAAATCCAAATTTCTGTTTTCATGCCATTCCGTATACCATGAAAGGAGTATCTAAGTAAGCAAACATCGGACAAGGGGCATGAGCAGCTTTTATTCTTGACGTATTATACATGTATATAAATATCTATTTGCCGGCTGTATTTTCAAATTCAGATGTCATGTTTCTTCGTGGATCAGCTCACCAAGAGCCTTGCTCTCCTCCATAATCTCTCTGGCCTCTGAGGCAGATACATCCATATCCTCCATGATCAATTGTACAGCAAGTTCAGCTACCAACACCGACTGGATAAAGGCTGCAGAACCACGACCGGCGATGACACGATCTTTTGTAGCATTCTCTTTCAGCGATTCACCAAACTCCTCCACGAGGTAATCGCACATGAGCTTGCAGCCTCTTGGGCCATAGTAACCTGGATTGAGGTTACCCTCCTTCTTGAGTGACCTGGCCTGGCCTGTTTCGATTTTCTCTGCCAGAATATCACGGAAAAACGACTGTTTACCATTGACGATCTTGGTCAAGTATGCCCGATGGTCATCCAGTCGGCCTTCAAGACGGCCCCAGTCGACATGAGGATAGCCTCTTTCGCGCCATGTGTCCATGGCAGTTTCTTTCTTGTGTTTAGCACAGAACCTTGTTTGCATCTGCACGTTCAGTCTCATCCCCTTAGAATAATCCTTGAGGGCCTGTTCCGACACGAGGTCCCCACACCACGGGCATTTCGTCATTCTATCTTCCAAACTGTTCTTGTCTGCAAGGGGCTCCTCATTGATCGTTTCTGTGTCGCTGGGTTCATCTAGATCTGATAAGACTGGCGACGATATACTACCTATATCGCTATTGCTGGTCTGCATCCCATCAATCTCGGCTGGCGCAACGAATGTGGGTGGTTTGTACTCGGGCGTCTTGAGTTGATCCTTTTGTTTCTTTGGAATGACCACCGGCTTCCAGACACCTATTCGATTCTGATACTGCGAGCACGACCCGCTCGGGCTGTCTTGTGAAAGTTTGGTGGTGGTGAGAGCTACCTGGCTTCTTGTTGGAGTAGTAGATAGACCGCGGCTTGTGGGTTTCGTTTCTGTGTTCCCTTTCTTTTTGGGGGTCCCCAAGTCATCCCGGGGTGCAGGTCTCAGAGAAACCCCCGACTTTGTGGGACTACTGAGAGATTCTTGTGAAACAGATTTGAAGGTCGGCTTTTCTTCCGTCTGGGAGCTATGCAATAAGTCGTCTTCTTCGGTCTTCTCATGTATAGGCTCGCCCTTTGTCACTCTTGTCTTCCCTATATACGGATTAATAAGAAAGTGCCACGGTCGCCAGTTTGACGAACCTTTCTTCACTTGAGAAGTTTGCGAACTACGAGAAGCTTGCGATCCTCGAGGTTGTGAGCTCCCATATTTTGCTTTGCTGTTGCCTGCATTGGTAAATCCCCAAGAGTTCTTGAAGTGATTCGCTGAGCCATTCCCGGATTTGCCTTCAACTTTCCTTCGTTTCATGCTCGAGGAAGATGCCTCCGCATGGCTTCCTGCTTTCGGTATCTTTTCTTCTTTTTGGCTCACCTCTCGAGTGATATTCCTACGACTTTTACTGCTACTCGGGTCGCGGAAGGCCGTGCGCTTGATATCTCCGCGAGCTGAAGTTTCTGGTTCGGAATCATCAGACTGCTCGATTGGTGTCTGGGCCTGAGAGCCACTTGGTCTCAGCCTCAAGTCTGCGGGTAAGGGCATATCGTCTTCAGCCTCATCTTCGGAAGACATGGGCAGAGCGTTGACATCGTCAGGTTGTTGTTCAAGCTTTCGCTTTTCACAGCCACGAATCTGGGAAAGAAGCGGCGGTGGCCGCTGGTATCTGCTTAAGCCCGTCACTCTGCCAGCCATTGCAAGTCGATGCTCCCTTTGCGAAGCCGAGATGAAAATGTAAGGGTCTGGGAATGGACTTTATGTGCGGTGGTGAGAGATTTGACGTTTAGACGCTTCTGAAACGAAGGAACCTTGAAGGCTAGAGCATCGCCATGAGAGGTTTCAAAGCAAAGAAAGAAAGAAATCAAAAGAATGTGAGTGTATGAGCAAAGATTTGATACGGCAGCTTCCTCCTTGAAACGACAACTTATCAACTGTGTTTGTTCCTTCCTTCACTGGCCAGGTAAGTTTCACTGAGACGTTGCTGGAATTCCCCACTCGCCCTCGGCGAGTCAGCGCGCGTCTGATTAAACGCGCCTGCGCCCTGGAACCCACCTCTGAATCCGTAGATACAGGCAGGGTCTAACGTCGTCAGGGGGTCCAATAGGTAGGTGCACAGTGAAGCATTAAATTAGCGCTACCTAACGTACCTATTGTTCCAGAGTACGCTAATGGTCAATGCTTCAACCACTTCGGAAGCCGAAAAGGGATATAACTGGACAGTGCTTGGTTTCACTCCCATTTCCATTGTTATCAGAAGCCAGGGACAAAGTGACACACCTTCACCTTACAATATTACAACAAGTTTATGTCAGAATAAAGCTCTGTAACCAAAGACCCTGGTTGGCGTATCAGTTGCCTCCTACTCAAATCTCCCTTAGTAGTGGAAATGGCTCTTAATCGGAAGTACGCTGCTCTTCCAGATCTGGTGAGTTGTTACCTCTGGCACAAAGAGAGCTCAAAAGTGCTAACGACCCAACCTAGGATTCCGCTCCAGATATCTACGAGACCCCGGAACTCACAGATGACAACTCTACAGTCCCTGTAAGCTTCTTCGGGTTACATATACGGTCGGTTGACAGTCATTAACGTGTCTCTAGACAACCACTGCTCGAACCCATTCGGACGACGAGTTCTACGATATCGAGGATGAGACACCTGGTATTTCCCGATCCCGGCTGCGAATAGATGAAGCGCGTTCTCGCTTTCTTCCCACCAACGTTGACGCGAACGGAGTCGACTTCTCGGACCGAGTCGACGGAAAGCGCAAGGCATACAAGGTGTCCAGTCGAAGACAAAGAATACTGCAGGACGGCACTCGGGAGCTTGGCGATCTCTCTGACGACGACGACGATGAGAGTCTAGAGCGCCGAATTGCCCGTCTGAAGCGCGAAGTGGAAGAAGCAAAGAACGAATATGCGAAGCGAAAGGCAGAATCACAAACAAAGGAAAACATTGACGCCACCACCGGTGACGAGAGACTGACTTCCCTCAGCCAAGTCTTGGACGAGATATCGCAACCCACCGGTCGGCCAACTTCGATTCGGATTCCAGGGACGAATGCAACTTCAAATTCAGAAGAGATGGCCGAGGCACCTTCAGTAGAGGATGCAACTTATACTTTAATGTACGAACCGACGTATGAACAAAGCCATGCGTTAGCCAAGGCAGCTGATTTCGACCGTCGATTATTGATGCTGGAGCGGGGACTTGGAATCAATGCTTCATTGATGCCAGAGTCTGACGCTAATGGTCTTCCTCGTGCAATTCTGCCTGCTTTGGACTCTATGAACAAGCAGATTTCTACGCTCGCTGAAGCTTCGACAGCCAATTTGGATGCAATCAGTCGGCGTGTACGAACACTGGCCCAAGAGCAGGACAAGCTGAATGACTCTCGGGAGAAGGCCAGATCATTGAGAGAAGAGCTTGGTCGGAATGGCTCCTCAGCTCAGAGTGAAGCGACTGAGCAGGAAGCCAAAATCAATGCCCTGTATGGCATCCTCCCCACGATTGAAAACTTGACTCCTATTCTGCCACCTCTACTGGATCGACTTCGTTCACTGAGAGCAATTCATTCGGATGCTGCCACTGCGAGTGAGACATTGGCCCGCATTGAGAAACAGCAAGCAGAGATGGCCACGGAACTGAAGCAGTGGAACGAAGGTCTTGTCAAGATTGAGGCGGCTGTAAAGGACGGCAGTATGTCCATTGAGAAGAATAAGCAAGTTATGGAGGAATGGGTCAAGGATCTAGAGGAGAGGATGGAAGAATTATGAATAGCAATGCGTTGATCTGATACCCCAGAAACTAGGCCAATTGATGAAACAAATCAATTGAGTTGTTGATAACCAAATAACCAAATAACCAAAATGTATAATCTTTTTCACTTCAAATAAATCTCATCATTCATGTCTTAATTCATTGGATGTGGTGACCATCTCGCTCATGTAGTGGTGCCCCAAACTGTGCCACGTGGCTGAACATAGGTAGTCGGCCCAACACTTAATCCGCTCGTGGGGTTAAGGGCTTTGCGGTTTGACACACCAAATTAATTGATTTGGTAAACGAAAAAAAGTTCTATCTTCCTCCAGCTCACGTTCGCGACCACCGCCCAATCCACCCAAACTCCCAACAGTACGGCTTCTCCTCGACCCATCGCGCTTTCCATTCTCATCCAGCTCACCAGTTCTTCAGGTCGCAACAATGGACGCCTCCAAGCAGCCCGTCAAGCTCGTCAAGGTCACCCGAGTTCTCGGCCGAACCGGTGCGTCTCTCCCCGAAACTTGATATCGATGAAGAAAGATATCAGAAGAATCGAAACGAGGGAACGAAAAGGAATTTTCTGACTAGATGGATAGGTTCTCGTGGTGGTGTCACCCAGGTCCGCGTCGAGTTCATGGACGACCAGACCCGATCGATCATCCGAAACGTCAAGGGCCCAGGTACGATTTGATTCTCGAAGCCTTCGTCTGCGCACAAACGAGGGTTCGGAGTAGGAATGCAGGATTACAAATGCTAACGTACGACCACCACAGTCCGTGAGGACGACATCCTCTGCCTTCTCGAGTCCGAGCGTGAGGCCCGACGACTACGATAAATGTGCATTCTGGGGGAGCATGGGGTTCTTGAAAGACTGTCAACGACGAATGGTCTATGCATGCTAATGCTATGGCGTGCGCGCCTTGTATTGGGACTGGGACATTGACCTGGAGCTGCACATGACACTCCAGTTTCATTTGTTAGAGGAGTCACACGGACGGATCTGGTCTGGCATAACGAAAAAAATTCCAGAACTGTTGTTCTTCTGCAGTATCGGAATCCGAAGAAAAGTGAAATTCATTTCTTGTTTTCTCGTGGTATTCTCCCTCTGTGTCAGCAGCTCCGGTCCTTTCGAAGCTCAGCTTAGCTCAGTTCCGGCAAGAAAAGATCATACCGGGAGTTTTCTAATCAACAAGTGCTATGAAACGATCTCAACGACCTCGGAACTTCAGCGTTGACCTGGCAACTGGAGATATTACACCTCCTTTTCTGTCTCTGACATTCTGCGTCCCCATAACTAACCTCGCTTCACATCGTGAAAATCCAGTCACGTGCAACTTTTCTCATCTCAAATTAGGCGGGGCGACCAGAGCAAATCTTAAGAGGTTTCCTTCTTCCACCTTCAACAATTTTCTTTCCACAACTCAAACGCTCTCCCAACTTTCTTGGTAAGTCAACACATTTATTCTTATGCAATTCTATTTGGAATGATGTTTTTTTTTAGCATGTATTACCTGAAACATAAATTGATGTACCTTTTTATCACCAAGATCTCTGACCCAAACCCTCATTCACCACTTGTTTTTGAACTCTGTTTCTGGCCACGGGCTAACATTCGATAAAGAATTTTATCGGCGCCTTCTTCCATAATGTCTTCGATTCCCAGGCCTCCAGCCGGACATTTTAATGTCCTTTACTTTGCCAGTGCTAGCTCTTTCACTGGTAAGGACTATGAAGCTTTGCCGGCCACGATGCCACTCAACAAGCTCTTCACCGAGCTCGAGTTCAAGTATCCTGGTATAAAAGCCAAGATCCTCGATTCCTGTCTAGTCACTGTCAACCTGGATTATGTAGACTCGCCTAGTGAGGAGGGTGCTTCAGACACAGTGATCCAGGAAGCAGACGAAGTGGCTATTATCCCTCCCGTCAGCTCCGGTTGAAGGATATCGAGTGTCAGTTGCAAAAATCGCTTGGTGTCTGTACCGTGACTCTTCTAAACCTCGTAGTCGTGGGTCGACCTCGAGATTTTATCCTAGGGACCTCCATTATCCGGCCAGCTTCCTGGTAGTAGGGGCTCAAGTTCTCCAGCTCGTAACCACGCCCTTGCCCAGCGTTGATTCCGTAGCCGCCACCAACCAGGATGCTTCTTGTGGTACTGCCAGAACCATCGGATAGCCATCACAAGACCAGCCATGAGCAAAACAAAGACCAGTGTCGATATGATGGTGGCAACGGCAGTGAGGCTTGTGATTGACGAAACCTGGCACCCGAGCGGCCTTGTCCGTAACTCCCAGCGTTCAGCCCAGTGTGGACAGACATTCTCGTTGTAAGCTGGTGCCAGCAGCGGGATGTTGCTGGGATTCGGCACACACGACCATGTCTGCGAGTTCGATGAGTATGTACAAGCTGAAGCGATATGGTTTGTATATGAAAGCCTACAAAAGGACACCAGCCACACTGTGAAGCTGCAAGACAACCTTTGCATGTTTGATGCTTCCAACATCTTAGGAAGTGTTCGTCATCATGATTCCCATGAAAGGTGAAGTTGGCTCGCGCAGCCTGAATGTCAGATTGAGACAACCGCAAAAACTCCATAGTCTTTGATTAAAGGCGAAATTCTAATGATGTATCAAATTGGCTATAATGGCGACACCAACTTGAGTTGATGTGCTTATCATAAACTCAAAAGAGGCCAAGAATTTGAGGTTGTGCGGGGAAGCATCATACGTCAGTCGTCCCCTGTAGCCACTCAAACACACACCATGTTTGAAATCGATGCCTTAGGACTATCTACTCTCAGCACAACTCGGTATTGCTTGACACATGGCTTAACGAGAACGCCGCAATCATACAAACCTTGGCGAGGGTTCGCCGTCTCATCTAACCCAAGCGTAACGATGTGTCCGTTGCATTCAGAGACATTAATGGCTGGAAGTTGGAGAACGAGTTGCTACGCCTCATTCACCAAGCATCAAACCATGGCGCGTTCTCTCATCTGTCGAGATTTCCTCACTCGTCGCTTCACCTCCCTGATGTCTTCCCGCCTTCTCTTCGACCTTTCTTCCTTCGATTCCCGCACTGGTTCGTTGCCCAGACTCTCAAGCGGCATGAGATCAGCCAGAAATTGTCGAATGTGTAGGCCAGTCTTCTCATGGATGAATGAATCAATCTGCTCATTGCAAGCTGCCGACGACACAATATGGAGACCCCTCAGCACGTCGCGATCTAGGACTCCATCCTGATCATAATCTTGATTGGCTGCTCGAAGACTTCGAATGGATGATGTTCGCTTTGGTACGTTTGGTCGTCCAATCTGTCGACCAGAAAAGCCTCGTGAACAGACAGTAACATGATTTGGTGATATGGAAGGGCTTCCATACTTGGTTCTCCTGTCCGATGATACCTTTGCTTTCTCTTTATCAAGTAAGTCCTTCTTCGGTGTAGATGGTGAGACATCTTCGACAGGCAATCTGCAACTTTGTTCTGTAGCTGTTGATGACAGATCTGGGTGAGGGAGCTCTGGCAAAGGTTTGCTGGACTTTTTTGTGGCATGTAATTGCTGTGGGACAACAATATCAGCACTTAAGCTATGGCGGCTTCTGGGGTGAGGTTGCACCAATGTGGACTGCTTGACATCTCTCGAGGTCTGCACTGGTCTGATGCATGGGCTCTCCTCTTCAATTCCTTGGCTACAATTCCTGTATGGATAAATGCCGTTCTTTGCCCGAGGGCGGTGTTTATTTGAAGATGGGCCAGCATTATCCTGGACTGCCGATTCCAATGACACGCTCGAGCAGATCATAGGTGTCCCTCGGCCAGTGAAAAAAGCCCGGTTTGATTGCTTTGCCTTTTGAGTGCTTCGTACAGCTCGAGAAGTCGATTTCGTCTTCCGTTTGTCGAGGTTCTTCCGCTGATTCGACCTTCTCTCCAAAAATGTGACAGTGGGCCATTCGGGATATGTATGCATTCGTGGTCTGGGAAGCTTGGCCGTAGGTCCTGTTAAAGCCTTCTCGTTGAGGGATTCTGAATATAAAGGTTTTGGTTGCTGTGTAAGCTGCAGGCAATTCCAACCACTACTACATTGACACAGATCTCCCAGTTGACAAGAAGTGCAGCAAGTCCGGGGCACTTTTTGCTCAGCTTTTACCTTCTTTCTTTGATACTTATGGGGCTTTGGCTGGTCCACCATTGCATATCTGAACTCGTCCATGTCTTTTGAAACCGGGAAAGGGATTCCTGTACTTGAACTGGGACACCCTGCGTTGCCATCCATCTGGAGGATATGCTGTTGTTCGACACGAGACGGTGGTGCTTGGTTCATTATCGCTCTATGTTTACCAACAGGAGACCGGTGGGAGGAACGTTTCATTTGATCTTTTGAAGTAATCGCAAGACCGGCAGCCTTAAACTCAGAACGAAAGGGTAGAAGAGCTGCTATCGTATGAAGGCTTGTGCAAGAACGCGGTGGGGTCGGAGTAGATATCGGCAGCTTGCCTTTTGCACCTGCCTGCTCAGCATATCTCTGCAGCTCTTGAGTGAATCTATTCAGAGCTTCCCTTTGACTTGGGGTTCTCGACTCGTTTTCGAGGCTATCCGAGGTCCTGGAAAGTGGCCGTTGAGTGCCACTTCGTCCATGAACGCTTGTGTTCTTGATTGATAGCATCTGTAGTTGCTGGGCTATATTTCTCGAAATGGCCACCACGAGTTCGTCGTTTACATTCTGGTGACCTTGCGCAACAGAACTGTTGCTGAAGACATCCGCAGCATGACTGTGCAACGGTGCAGGACATGCGTCTGCCTCCATCTCGGATAAGTGGCTTTTAAGAGTCGAACGAGACACTTTTCTCGGGGGTGTTGAGATACCGACCTCGGACATATGCAAGGGACTGACATCTCTACGAGCTTCCTTTGAAGGTAGCGAGTCGTCTTTGGAGAGATACTGGGATCTCGAAGATACATCACGTCTTGGCCAACTGTCGCGAGTAGGCAAACTCTTGTGTTGCTTTCCTGGTCCCGAGGCGGCGGAACCAGTCTCAAAATCATCCATCCAGTCTGCTTCACCATTGTAGTTCATTTCCACGGCAACGTCGTTCGCTCCTTGAACGTGACTAGGCTGTTTGGTCGGGCTTGTTATATATGAAGTTGCATCGGGTGGTGATGAACTCGATCTATGGCCATGATGTTGCTGGTTTGTGCTCTGGTACCTTACATGTACAGATCGTCGTGGTCTAAAAATGGTAGGACCACGAGCCCTTGAGCTATCACTGACAAGATGCAGTTTCCGTGTGATAGGCATGTTTGAGTCGCGAAAGCCGGGGTTAGATTCTGACATGACCAATCTGAATACACGAGCTATAAGGGTTTAAAAGAACTGACTGTATGAGAGAAACGATGGCTTGGATATGTCGGTATGGTAGAGTGATAATATAATGAGTTTGTGCTGACGATGTATGAGAGAATTCTGGCTGGGGTAATGTTGCATTTGTGAGGATTCGAGAACCTGCTCGGCCAAGTATTGGAAGGTAGGTACCATACAGGGTAATAATTTTACATCTCTTGCCGCATTGCTTCAGTCAAATACATCCAACTGAACGTTGAAGTGAGAGGCAGGAGCCGCCGGATGCCGCCTATTTTATGTCTTTGATGCCTGGTGAGCCGTAGACCTCAAGTTGGCGTCGTCCTTTCCGTAAGAGGAATTCAATGGCGGCAAAGTCGCGCTTATCGATAGCCAAGTTCCTAGAGAACTCATGCCTATTAGAGAGATATTAGAGTATTAATAACTAGAAGCTCGTAAGTTTGGGAGTAGCCCACCTGGCAAAGCTCTCAAAATGTGAGCGAGTGGCCTGAGTCCCATGTTAGTCATAGAGATCCCGAATGAATTATCGGTTCATACTTGTGGCTTCTTTCGACTCTCTCTTAGACAGTTTCTGTAGAGTGCGAGGACCTCTTTTTGGAGTCCTGAGAGGCGTGCCATTTTATTGATTGGCTTTGGTCGACGTTAACCACGATCGAATAATCAAGTGTTGATGTAATCAGTAAAGTCGAGATATCTTTGGCTGGGGAAATATTCAAGTATCATTGTGGAGACTCGATCTACCTTCGGTACCTACCCACTAAGGTAACTCTGGGGCTCTGGTTGATTGTCTTGTGAGACCTCAAGGACAAATAGATAGATGTTAATTCCTATCACATCAAGTGATAGGATAATTCTACAAGTGTCAACTATCGAAACAAGACCATCAATGCTAGCGACTTCCTTTATAACTTCTAACACGGCCAAATCATGATGTGCCTGACTGAGGAGCGGAATTACAGGCGGAATAGCTACCAACAACCGACCCGGCAGGGGTCCCATTACGTACACTGTACTCCGTACCCGACCCGCTAACTTAGGTAGTATCTTGATATCTTCCACTGTTAGCGCCCGATCTGCCTTGTGCTGAGACTCATCCAACCACTTACAGCTACACCAAACCGCTAATATTAGTATCGCCTCACCCCTTCCAGGCTACAGTTCTCCCACCTCAGACCACGCGCACCGTTCTAAGGCACGCTAGTATTATGAGCTGAAACTCGACCTCGTTCCCAATGGTCTTCTAAACAGCGTGTGCCACTTCGCCCGCTTCTGCGGTAGAAATCCAGACATGGCCAGGCAAATGCGAGCGTGCCACGAGATGGGGCAGCTGATTGGCCACATGTCATTCTTCTATCAGGATCTTGCTCCATCCCCAAGGCATTCCATGGCATGGCATGATAGCCTCTCTCTAAGACTGCCCCCAGGGCTGACTCTGGACCTAGAAAGTGCCTGGTTGAGCTAGTGATGTGACAAATCGGTCATGTCATGACCCTGAAGAGAATCATTAGGCACTGGAACCCCCTTGCCTACGGACGCTCCCATGCTTCATGGACAGAGTTCAACCAGCATATGGACGTTGATTAGCTTACACAGGGCCACCAGGATCGGGTAGGTTGACCTGCAGATCTAGGACGCCTCTCTACTCATCAACTCGTGTATATAGCTTTCTGTCGCATGATCAACACTATCGCCCCGTTCGACCAGTCAAACATATCATTGCTTTGTTTCTCACCAGGGGCATACTCTATTGTTGACCTCTCCGGTTGACACCTTTTATATTTTTATCCGGGCCAGAGTGCTTTCATGTTGACAACAATAGCGGGCATGGCAGGTTTGAGTCGTGAACAGCCCCTCATGCCTGGTGCCTTCGGACCTGAACATTACATCGATTTTTATGAGGGTCCCTTCGAAGTTTTCAACGGCTCTGAAACTTATGGGGAGAAGCAAGAGCAGCGAGGTTCTTGGGCGGTCAAGAAATTGCCCGATCTTGATATTGTTGACCTCGACTGGCACAAATACAGCCCACCAAAGGCATTGAGAAAGGCACCAAATATCACGTCTCAAGTACTTCTCGACGTACTTCAGTCTTCAGTTGAGAATGTCAACGCAAGATTCATTGAAGAGGATCGCCAAAAGAAAGAAAATGAGGAGCAAAGAAAGCAAGAGGAAAATGAGAATGGCAGAAGCAAGGAGCCTTATCTGCCCATCATTATACCTTCAGCACCTTCAGTCGAGGAAAAGACTAATCACACCGTACCTCCGCCCAATGTTAAAAAAGATATTCTGATGACAACTTTGGGTCCTAGCGTTGTCACCCAAGCCGATGCAAGAGCAAATAAGAGACGCCTTTTTGCCCTTCGCCGTTTCTTCCAGCGCAGCGATGAGCGAGGTGAGAGTAGCACCACGGGTGCCGCTCTCGGAGCTTTGCAAGAACGGGTCGCAGAAGCTGAGCATGTTAATGAAAATCTCGGCCGGTTGACTAAACTAAACTCCATTGAGGAAGTGTGAGTTCTGGTATCACATATAAGATTCCCCTACTAACAACCTAATCTCAGGGAATGTGTGTCCTGTCTGGACGACTTTCATCCCAAGGACGTCATCAAAGTGCCTTGTCATAACTATTGTCGCGACTGTTTTGTTCGCCTGGTTACTGCTGCATGCCAGAATGAACAACAGTGGCCACCCAAGTGCTGCCTAAACGAGATACCCGTCAAGACCATCAGCCGCTTCATCCCGTCTGACCTGAAAAAGACATTTGAGGACCGATCCAAAGAGTGGGAGCTCCCCGCCAGCGACCGTTTCTACTGCAGCAATCCAAACTGTAACCTCTGGATCAAGCCCAAGCGGATCTATCCCGGGAAGCGTCAAGGAATATGCGATCGCTCTCATGTAACATGCACGTTATGTCGTGGGCCCGCTCATGCTGGAGAGGATTGCCCTCAAGATGTCGATATGAGTCTCACGAACCAATTGGCCGAGGACGAGGGCTGGAAACGGTGTTTCAACTGCAACGCCTTGGTAGAACATAGGGAGGCTTGCCAGCACATGACTTGTAGGTGTGGCACCCAATTCTGTTACGTTTGCTCTCGACGATGGCGAACTTGTACTTGTACGATGGAGGACCTTCAGGCCCTGAAGGAGGGAGTTGTTTCTAGACGTGCAGAAAGGCACGCCCAGGAGCTAGAGGAAGCCGAGGAATTACGGCATATTCTTCTGCAAATCGAGGAGTTTGAGCGTGAAGAGGCTCTCAAGGCCGAGCTTCTACGATTGGAGCAGGAAAGATTAGAGGAGGAACGCCGCCAGCGTGAGCTCGAGGAAAGAGTACGGCAGGAGAGTATCCGTCGAAGAGATATCGAAGTCAAGTATCAAGAGCTGGGGACCGTACTCAATGAGCTGCATGGCCTGCAACAAGTATTGCTCGATGTTGACCAAGAAGAGGAAGCTGAGAATATGATTATTGACATCAGAGCTGCAAAGCAAGAGTTGGAAATGAAACACGAGAAAGAGCTATCCGAGTTGAAAGCACTCGCACTGGCCAAGATGACTGAAAAGGAAAACTCACTGAACAATGACTTCCGAGTTCGTGCAGCGAAGGAGAATGAGCTTGAAAAGGCTTACCATGAGCGGCTCAAAGCATATTGGGAAGGCAAGGATAACGGGGACCAAGAAGTTGAGAATTCAATGCTCGCTCTCAGAAAGCGCATGGATCAGGAACACCATGCGTGGCAGAAGTGGAAGGCCGACCAGCTCATGGTCTTGGAGGTCAAGCTCGAAGATAACAGAACATATCGGGAGGAGCTCATGTATAGCGCCAAACACCGGCTAGACGACTCTTGCAAGGAGAAAGAGGCGGAGATGATGAGGCGTATGGCAGCTGAGAAGAAGTGGCTTGAGGCTGTGATACTGGAGAGAGAGAAGCTGCTGAATGAACGGGAGGCTCAGGAGGTTGAAGGTGATGCAGACAGCATATTTGCGGTGGAGTCTGAAGATTCTGGGGACGGCCACTATGTTATTGCCACGACATTTTAGATCATATAGACAGTATACAAATAGGAATCACAACACTCATCATAGCTTGTTGTTATTCTGCAATTGTGATATTCTTGTCTTGTGTTCTTCATCTTAGTAGTAAAAGGCTAGTCACGTGCCGCGACTTGCACAAAAAACCTCTATTTTCAAGTAATTCAACTTCCCTATACAACTCACTACAGACCGAGAAGCACATCGCGACTAATAAGAGTTTACGCCTGGCTTCTAGTATTCTTTCTCAAAATGTCGATCGGTGAAAAGTATGAATCTGACCAGTAAGTTCATATCATCGCTCCGATATGTCCAGGGTATGCCTAACATTATGAAATAGTCCACTCAAGATCTTTGATATGGCTAGGAAACAGGATCGTTTCTTATATGCTCTTGCGCCTATGGTTCGATATGGAAAGGTATAATTCGGTGAATGAAAAACTTGAAAAAGAAAAACTGCTCATATTTGCTAGTTGGCATTTCGACAAACAGTCCACAAATACGGAGTTGACCTGTGTTGGTCTCCTATGATCCTTGCCAAGGAGTTTAATCGAAGCAGTTTTGCCCGAGACAGCGGTAGGTCATAGTATGCCTGTATAACAAGCTCTAAGCTGATGTACTGGAATAGATTTGACCATCTCTACTACACCAAAGCAACCACCAACTATCGTCCAGTTTGGCGCAAATGTTCCCCTGGAACTTGCTCATGCATCAGCTCTCGTCGCCCCTTACACCCAAGGTGTCGATCTCAACTGCGGATGTCCACAGTCATGGGCTTGTGCCGAGACGTTAGGTGCTGCATTGATGAACCATCGTGAGTTGGTAAGGGATATGGTGGTTGAGACTCGACAGTGTTTGGCCAGTGATGGATGGGGTGTTGGCCTTGAAAAGGACATCGGCAGTCCCAAAGGCCGAAGTGTGAGTGTGAAAATCAGGATTCACAACGATCTCAGGTACGGCCTCTCTTTCAGATAAGATAGACTTATTTACTGACACATTCAGGCAAACCATGGACTTCATAGACACCGTGATAGGTCACCCACAAAACCGCCAGATCGACTGGATTACCATTCACCCACGGACAAGATCAACCCCATCAACCACACCAATCAGGACCGAAGCCCTCGAGATCTTGACAGCCAAGTACTCGAAAACACTCCCAATACTTCTTTCAGGAGATGTTTTCGACCTCAGCACTCTCCCCTTTCAGCCCACCATCACCACCAATAACGACTCTCCCCTCCCCTCGCTGGACAAACTTGTTCTCAACGATACCAACTCCGCTGTGAACATGCCACGCCCTAGTAACACTCACCTCTCTGGATTCATGTCCGCCCGTGGTCTCCTTGCTAACCCAGCCATCTTCGCTGGCTACTCGGCTTGCCCATGGGAAGCTGTTGAAACCTTCATGTGTAAGGTTGCAAAGGCCCCTGTACCATTCAAGCTGGTACAACACCACGTTATGGAAATGACAGCGCCGGGCATGGGGTCTGACAAGGCATCGCTTCTAGATAAGAAAGAGCGCGCAGAACTCATGAAGTTGACCAATACTTGCGAGATCATGGACTTTCTCGATGAGAAGATTGAGCAGAAGACGGGGAGAGCTGGTGGCATGAGACGAGACCTATGAACCACTTTTCCGTATCACATCACTAATACGGGAAGAGAGCATGGTATCTCATTCGTTGCATTCATGGCTACAAAAAAAACAACTCTCTGCAACCCATTCTACAGAGTTTCCCTTGATCCGCCTCTTGCACCAACGCTCAAAGACCACTCAAAACGCTCTGAATACCCACTGTCCCCGAGTCATCACGCCTCTGCACAAACGCCCTAAAGTCTGCTCTGGACAGTTTCCCCCTTATGCCCGATGCCGCCAGTGTTCGTGTCTTTTCGCGGAGTGCTTCGGGGCCGACGATAAAGAGAGAACCAATCTCAGTGAGCATTTCGACAGCGGAGCCAACCTCCTTGGTCAATGGCCACTCGCGCATTGTGGAAACGTACTTTGCGATATCTTGCGTGACCATCAGACCTCCTGTGGCATTGACCTGGAACTTCTTGAAGTGCTCAAAGAGCAGCTTCAGAATCACCAGAGCAAGTTCGGTAAAGAACTTTTCTGAGTTTTGGCCGTCGATAGCTTGACGAGCGAGACGCTGGACGCGGGCTAAGAAAGTACAGATGCTCAGACACGTCTGTGTCTGCAATGAGTCGAGCTCGACCTCTTTTGGTCGGAAGTCCTGCTTCCGCTGACCAGCTAAGGACTTGGTCACCCAGTTGGACACAACGTCGATAGTGCCTTTGATGACATTGTTTGTCTTCTTCTCAATGTTACTAATGGCCACCCTCTTCTGCGCCTCCATGCTACGCCTGACTGTTGTGTTTGATTCCGCGAGCCGGATGAGCACGACTGTGATGAATCGATCCATGAGGCTTGTGATTGTGACAGCCGGCTGTATTGTTGGCAAGTAAGATAAGTCAGGCTCAGTCTTTGTGTTCTCCTGCACAGAGACTTGGTCGAGGGCAGCGTCGAGAGTTGTCTCGATGTATACCTGGCCCAGGCTCGTCAAGAGCAGGTTCAGGAGGGTATTGACATCCTTGGGAGTATCGGTCTGTGTTCCGAGTTCAAGAGTGCGCTGGACGCTCTCGGCTAACCACTTGAGCATGCGCTTGGCATTAGCAACGCTCAAAGCGCCGTCCTCCTCCGAGACCTCGATTTCGTTTTTGTTATCCTTGTCCTTATCTTGAACGCCAGCAACACGCAGCATCATTTTCTTCTGTGTGCTTGTGAGTTCTGACGAGTCGAGACGTTCGATGTAAGCATCCTTTGCGGAGGCAATCAGTTGTGTGCCTTGCTGGGCCAGTGAAGCCATGAAACCAGTCGGCGCCTTTTTCCGTCTGGAATGGTATATACTATACTTGAAGAGCAGGGAGCTGTACATTTCTTCCAGACTCTTCCGCTCCCGCTCGATGTACGAGTTGCCTATCATATATGGCACAAAAAGCTCTTCCATCTGCTGGTCGAGTGTGTGTGCTATTTGGGCGGAGCAAGGCTCGGGGTGTTCTGTCAAGCCATGGGACTTGAGATCTTCGACCAAGGACCCTAGATAAGTTCTTGAGGAGTGCAAGGCTCTCAAGAAAGCCAAAGAAGAGATTTTGAGAGTTTCATCCAATACCATTTCGAGCCTCTGTTGGATTGACTGCTGAAATATTCGTTGAATGAACTTGATAAGCACTGTTTCGTAGTACGGAAAGATGAGTTTGATCTGGTTGGACTCGTCTTGCATGACGATCTTGATCTCGTCCAAGAGGTTCTGCAGGCTCGGTTCTACCGTTGGCGGCTCCGAGTCAGGATCTGCCAGCTGTTCCCATGTGTCGCTATCCACCTGAACCTCGTCGGCCAGGAGTTGATCGCGGTCCAGGAAGAAGGCATGCTGATTGACAAAGGTCGCAATGACACTGGCACCTCCGTTGAAGTCATAAAGAACCTTTGCACATTCCATCATGTCGCTATAGTTGCCCTTTTTGTTGCTGTTTTCGAACTGTTGAAGCAGATCCTGCTCGAGCGTCTCGCAGAATTTCTCCAAGACTTCCCTAGTGTTGTGTAATCTTATATTTCCAACCACACCATTCGTTTGTCCTCCGTTTCGCTGGCCGTTCGTCTGCCCCCATGATGTTGGATCAAGTCGCTGGCTGATGCGCATGAGTTGTCGAACAATCATTGCGCACCGTACTTTGTGCTCAGAACCAGCCTGTCTTTGAACGTCTTGTAGGAGTGATAGCTTTCCCGTCTCGCTGACCTCCGTCCAGCACTGAATCAGAAATATGGCATCGTTCGCACGCCGTCGTTTCTTGTCCAGGTCCTCGAGCTTCTCACCGATTTGAAGCGCTATGTTGCCGCCAGCGTGTGTTTTGATGCCGACTCCGTTTTTAAAAGAGTGTTCTTGGTTGAGGGATAGGTCTAACTGTTCGAACGCCCTCATGGACTCGTCGAGCTTCTGACCTAGGGTCTCGAGTGTTGAATCATGGGCTACCTCTGCGCGGCGCACATGCGACATAAGCTCCGACTCCTTCTCCTGGAGTTCAGCTCCAAGCGAGCCTAGTTGATCAAGGGCATCTAACAGCTCGAGTCAGCACGATTGGCTATGAAAATATAAGCCTGAAAGTGTATGTCGGTCATACTTTCAAATGTTCGAATAAGGGGTTTTGGGTCGAAAGGTGTTTGCGCACTCCCTGACCGGCGATTCGAGGGCACGGCGCTCTCAGCTAGGCTATCGACAAAGTCACGCACAATAAAGTCCTTGTTGGAGAAGTCGTCCAGAGTGAAGCTTGGCCCTCTCGGGAAGAGAGTCTTGGGCCCGGAAGCGGTGCGCTCCATGTTGTTGTTTCTGATGAGCGTAGAGGCGCTACATGTGGAGAGGGATCATCGACAGTCGATACGCGGAAGAGGAAGAACGTGGTAGTAGTGTAAGGAATGGCTGTAGCGCAATCTGGACTGTTTGCTCTCGTCGTCGATCTCGTTTCGTTGTCGGTCGTCAAGGGTTCATGGTATTGCGTTGCAGGGCGATCGACAGTTTAGGATACCTCGCCTCAGAGTGAAGCACTGAACCTCGCCCAGAGCTTAGGTATGTATTCCCGCCTGCTGTCGCAGCTCCAGAGGCTCAGCTTACAGCGCCCAGCCCCGTTATCAGCTGCCGATTTCAGTTGAGGAGGAGCTGAGCCACAGGCACATACGTGACCTGCAAGGCCAAGAGCTACGGTGGAGAAAAGCGACGTAACCCGTATCGCACCGCCACGACTTTTCTTGCCATGCATGGCCTTCCATGTCTCGACTTAAATACACGTCTGCCCACATTCACCTGTCCAAGCTTATAAGCCTGCCCATCCTCAGTTGTTTACGCGATTGCATCCGTATTCGACTATTTACAAAGTCGGAATTCTGTCGCCAACATTTCAACCTCTCGGACACACTTTCACAGCTCCAATCGCATATTAGACAGCCTCGAGGGCTGCACATCAATAGCCATGCCCATCATGACGACCCGCGATCGTCAGGCCTATAGGGCCGACGAAACCAAAGACCATACATTGTTGTCAGAGAAGGAGAGGCAAAGGATGCTCAATGTATGGTCGCAAAGTGGGAATGATTATAGTGCGCCATGCTAACTCATCGCAGTCTTATCTCCCTAAGCCCAATGATCCGCCACCTACTCTAGGCTCAAACTCTCGACCACAGCGACGATCGCGGTTAGGACTTCGTCGCTTCGTCCTGAACCAAATACACGTCCTCATTTTTGCCATTATGCATGGGATCTTCTCTCTTTACATAAAGATACGCCAGACCTGGAATGTGGTGGGCTACCAGATCTCATCCGTTGTCAAATATCATCATGGTACACCGCAATACATCAAGAAGGACCTGGTTGGTCTGACGAAAAAGCCAAAGCATCTCAGCGTTATTTTGAAGCCCGAGGAGAATCACCGCACAAAGGCCGATGTCGAGAGGCTCCTTGACGAGGTAGCCGAGATTGCGACATGGTGCGCCTGCGCCGAGATTCCGATGCTTTCTGTGTATGAGAAGACAGGTTCGTAGTGGCACATGTGATACTCTTGTACATACTCTAATATGTAGTAGGGATCCTCAAGAAGCACATGCCCCGAGTCTACGATGCTGTTAACCAAAAATTCGCATTCTACTTTGGCCCCGAACACCCTGGTCTTAGTGTTACATCACCCCATAAGGAGGACCTCCCAGCGCCCTTTAGTGAGAAGCGCAGGGAGCATCTGCGTCTGCACCTCATCTCCGAGCAAGACGGCCGCGACTCCATGGTCGATCTCACCCGTACCTTGGCTGAAATGTCGCAGAGGGGCAAGCTTTCTCCTCACGATATCTCCACGGAACTGATTGATGCTGAGCTTTCTGAGGGCATCATGGATGAGCCTGATCTTTTGCTTACGTTTGGTCCCTACCTCGAACTGTCAGGTTATCCTCCCTGGCAGATCAGATTGACTGAGATATTCTGTCTGCAAGATAATGAGAGAGTTGGATACCAGGTCTTCCTCAAGGCTCTGCAACATTACGGCAGAGCCCAGATGCGCCATGGTAAATAAGGAACCTGTTGTATAAATTTCCTTTTGTTCGTACTTCATATACCTTTGGAAATAATCATACCCAGACTCATGGTTTCCAGAGCAGCATTTCTCGGGCCTCACGATTCCATCTGTACACTGGCCCTATGCCTACATTGTAGTTGTAGTAATTGTCTGTTCCTCCTTTGACCATCGCTCTTCGAAAAGTTATGTTGATCCTTCCGCCATCTTCTTGATTCTTCCCCGTTCGCTTTGGTATAGAGTGCAGCCAGTTAGACTGCGTTCTCCCTCTCATTAGCACCATGTCACCACTTCCCAACGGTAGTTTGAGCGGTTTCGCATTCACAGAAGGAGGGCTAGGAGCATTCGGAGGCGGCGGTTTGTGCTTCATAAGAAAATCACGACGTGCCCCTAATGAGAAAGAAGCGATGGCTGGCTCACGACCCAAGAACTGCTCATCATCGCTGTGATAGCTGATGCTGTCGGAGCCAGAGGCGTAATAGTTGACGAGGCAGAAGTTGTATTTACAGCCTGTAGCCAGCTCTGTTCTGTGGCGAAGTTCATCAAGACATTTTGGTATAGGCCTGGGAGGATATCTGGCGTATTGTTTATCCAAGGCTCTCGAGCCTGTGTTGGCGTCTACTGGGAGACCTTTGTCGTTGAACTTGGAAGTCTCATCAAGGCCAAATACAGTTGTCCATCTGATAGTCTGCATTAGCATGGTTTCTTCTGAGAGAAATGAGGTTACCTTGGAGTTCGTATCTGGGTTTCTATGCCGCCTCGCTTGATCTTATACTCGACTCTGTAGAACGGGAGTTCTGAACGAAGAAACTCAAAGAGTCTCCGAGATACCGAACCTGAGATGAAGGGCTCAAAGTACAGGAGGTCAAGGTCAGGTTGGTCATTGATCTCTCGTCCGGGTTGATCTGGTAGGGTAGACAGCTCCTTGCTTAAAGATGCTGGTAGGTTCTTGATGGGATGAGGGTAGAACTGATGCTCAGAATATGTGATCTATGATCGTTAGAATTCATACTGATGAGTTCTTGTGTGTATCTTATATGGAATCATCTCTCACTTCTTCTGAAATCACGTCGCTAGAAGTGATTGCTCCAGTTTCTGTTTTGGGTTTCTTCATAGTCGGACTGAAGAAGGTGTCAAGAGTGCGCTTCCTAGACATGATGACGTATATTGCAGTAGGGTTAATTCTCAGATTAACTCAGCCTCAGAACTTGAAATTGATAAATTATCTGAGCCCGAGTTTCTTTGCCTGCTAAACAACCATTGGCACCGTGAATATGTATCTTGAAGCCGTGACATCACTCCAAACTCCCAGCCTTGCGTAGAAGTGAAAGTGTGGCGCATACTGGATGTGGCTGTGCATAACCATTTAAATTCGAGCCCTAAAAAGCTCAATCAGCCTCATTTCTAAGGTCTAACTGAACTGAGGGACCAGGGAAATAATAGTCAAGACCCTTGTTTGACTCAAGTCAGTGCATTTTCGCCAAAAATTCAACAATACCTGAGGTCATTATGGATGTTAGTGCTCAACCCCAGTCACTAGATACAAGATAGAAGAAAACTAATGAGGATCAAAATTCTTAGAAAAATTCACAGTTACGAGAAATGAACCTCTTCCGAGCACCAGCCGCTCGTGCGGCAAAGTCACTCGATAGGTCTCTCTTTGCAAAAACTCTTAACGCTGCGGCGGCTTCTATCAAGGAGAATAAGCTGCTGTCCAAGTATAGAAAGGAGCTTGAGAAGACAAATGAGGTTTTGTTTATGGAGAGATATAATCCCGTCTTGCCTGATCCAGACCCGTCACTTGCTTCTCAAGGCAAAAAATGTATCGTGTTGGCTCCTCAGATTAAGCCTACGTGTAAGTTGTGAAATGTTCGATGGACTGGTTGTTAAGTACGCTAATCGTGAAGAATAGGCCCAGAAACATGGAGTCCCATCCTCAAAGAAGCGTCGAAAGCCGGTGATATTAAGGTGGTGCCGTATGATATTGAAATTGGGTATGACTCTTGGTCTTATCGTACGTATGCACACAATCCTCATTGGCAAGCGGACACTGACAAGTACGAGTTGATGTTATGAAATCCATTCTTCCAGATGAACTTCACGAGGAAATCCCGAGCGGTTTCAACACCGTGGGACACGTCGGTATGCTCCTCACTCATCAAACAACCAGCATCCTTGTTAACATATAAACGCAGCCCATCTCAACATCCGTGATCAGTACCTACCTTACAAGAACATTATCGCCCAAGTGCTTCTAGACAAGAACCCTCACATCAAAACCGTGATCAACAAGATCGATAATGTCGGTTCAGAGAACGAGTTCAGGACCTTTGCCTACGAAGTCCTCGGTGGTCCCGATGATATGAACGTGGAGGTGAGCGAGGCCGGCTGCGTTTTCAAGTTCGACTACTCCAAGGTATACTGGAACAGCAAGCTCGACACCGAACACAAACGGATTGCAGGACTTTTCAAGCCTGGAGAGGTTGTTGCAGATGTCATGGCTGGTATTGGACCCTTTGCGGTGCCGGCTGGCAAGAAGGGCGTCTTTGTCTGGGCCAACGACAAGAACCCGGAGAGTTACCGCTACCTTGAGGAAGCGATCCGCAGAAACAAGGTGAGCTCATAGTCACTGTCGTCTCATAATGGTTCGATATTGACACTTAGATGCAGGTCTCGGAGTTCGTCAAGCCCTTCAACTACGATGGTCATGACTTCATCCGCACATCCGCAGACATTGTCCTAGAGGCATCAAAGCGCGGCGACTGTGCCGTGATCAAGCCTCCAAGGCAACCAAGAAACTCTACGGCTCCGCCCCCGGAGCCTGTCCGAGTGCCCGTGCCACCAACGATCTCACATTTTGTCATGAACCTCCCGGCATCCGCAATTGAGTTCACACACAATTACCGCGGTCTGTACCACGGCCACGAGGAGCTGTTTGAGCCTCACACCGAGACCAAGCTGCCCATGGTGCACGTGCACTGCTTCTCGGTCAAGGCTGATGACGAGACACCCCTCAAGGACATCTGCGAGCGGATACGTAAAGAGATTGGCGTCTTACTCAGACCGGGTGATCCCGAGAACCAAGGCGAGGTGCTCATCTACGATGTGCGCGATGTCGCTCCAGCAAAGAGAATGTTTTGCGCTTCATTCCGTCTACCGCGTGAGGTTGCCTTTGCCGAGAGGGCTTAGACGGGGGTCGGTCGATGTCGATACTGATGGCGCCGGTAGATCTCGGGCCCCGGGTGGGACTTTGTCGGCCGGGCGAACGGCCGGAGGGGTCTTCCCTTGTGCGGTGCGGTGTGTTGTGTGTTGGTCACTATTCTACTTTACTTTACTGTACTGTACTGTACTGTAACGTATCCGTGCCGCGATAGGATATCGATTGACCTACCAAATGCAGTACGAGGCCGGAAACTCAAAAGGAACAGACCAAGGCGCCTAGACTTGAGACGAATGCAACTCTACTCTACTCTACTCTACTGTACAGTCAAGAACAGGGTCGCTTTCGTCGGGATATGACCGTCGATAATGAGGCGCTTACAGTACTTATCGCTGATATCTTGTCGTCCCCAAGACCAAGACCCCCAGCAAAGCCAAGCCAATTGGTGGCTGGGTGAGTGTTACTGTGATCCATCCAGGCACGATGACGCTCTCATGATAGACTAGATAATAAGTCAGTGTGCAGAAGAGAGAGAGAGAGAGAGAGAGAGAGAGAGCCGCGATAACGGTCCTGCGGGGATCCTTTGAACCGTTACAAAAGCAGAACATGACAGAGCCAGAACAGATTTGCTTGCAGCCGGTCAACGCAGTTTGGGAATTATCCTGGCAGATCGACGGTACATCCAAGTTATGAAAAGTCCTCCTCCTCTCCTCCTCCATTTGCTTGTTTCGTGAGCAAAACAAGCTCACAAGGCGCCATGCGTGGCTGACAAGGTCAAGACGTGGCACCCCCCTCCCACTCGCACTCACACTCACAGTCGCTGGTGGGAACGGGTTGTGTTGCCCATCTCATCAGCGCCGGCATCTTATCTTGGACACCATTATCATTATACGTCCGGGCACCTGACTCCAAGTTGAACAACGCAGACACACACCCTCAAGCTGCTCTGGTCTGCATCCTCGCACTCTTTGGTTTCACGGCATGACCGTTGGATTGCAGTCTGCAGTCTGCAGTGTAGTGCATCGCGCATGCATTGGAGCTGACGCGCGCCCTGTTGTGTAACTTGGAAGAACCAAGCCATGGCAGAGGCAAATCAATCACTGTGAGATATTCAAATCGAGAGCGAATGACAGGACAGATTATTCAGGTCGGGGTTCTTCTGCACGTTTTTGAAAGACACACATTCTAGGACATGCTGTGGGTTCGTGGTGTGGCTGCATATTGTCAATGTCAGTGTTAGTTAAGTGTTAGTCATGTCGTGATATCAAATTTCAGTTTCGCAACCTTGTTGAGCATCTTTTCTCCTCCTCTTCTCTTCCTCCTTCAGTGATGTGCTTCCATAACATGTTGGAGTCCCTGATCTTCCCGCCATCCCGACCCCAAATCCAGGGTTACCGGTGTGGTATTCCGTAACCCTACGCGCAGGTAGGGGTGCTCCCACCCCACGCAAATTCCCCTGACCGATCTACCATACGCGCATCCTTCCTTCAGCCATACATACATAGTAAATCATCCATGTCTGCAAATGCAAGCCATGGTTGCGCTGCGTTATCAGCAAGATACCAAAACACAACACCATGGAGGCACGGTGCCATACGATCTTCGCGGCATCAATTTGGGGGATCGAGAATAGTGCCAAAGCTGGAAGCTTATCAACTCTGGTTGAAAAGTTGGCAGTTTGTTCTGAGAAAGAAAAAAATTTGCTGAATTGATGACAGGGTGCACTCGGCGGAGAATCTCAAAATCCACAAAGAAACCGAGATGCAAAGCAACCCGAGCGTGTAATGAGACATATTTGGCGAATTCTAATGCCAACTGTGTAAAACGGTGGCGAGAAGTAACAGCCCATGCAAATGAAATGATTATGATTCCTTAAACTTGTTAACAGTCGTCCTAGCAAGTCCTCGGTGCGGGTCCGGGATTTCTTCATCAAATGCAAGAGAAGCCATTCGGAAACCATAAGGCATCATACTCACACCTTATTCAATCCAAACTCGTTGATCCTCTGAGGCGGCCCTTGACATGTCCTCTATAGCTCAGGTGAAATATATGTTGATGTTGCAACCTGGCTGGTGGTCTCTATCTTCCCTCACACTCACAGGTATCAATCAGCGCAGGACCATGCTGCAAGTCCAAAGAACGGGTTGCGGGAACTGCAACCCATGGCAGGGAGGCCCTGGAAGGAATTATCTGGTATCCGGGTCCATATGCAACGCACATCACGCATCTACATCAAACGGCCATCTCCAATTAGGCTCTGCTGCAGCGCCTCGGGAACCAGGGTCTGCGAGAATGGGGTGTGGAGTATAAGTTAGTATCGAGATGAGGAAGCGAGAAGAAGTGGACAGTCAAGCCAGTTATGAATGAGGCTGAAGACGTGAGTATATAGAAAAGCGACTCCTTCGAGATAGTGTTGCGATGGAGTTGCCGTGGGTGTTTCGATAACATTGATGCCATCCATCCATCCATCTATGGCATGACTGGGGTGATAAGTCAAGAGGTGGCATGGCATGACATGGCATGTCCCAGCAAGATTCGCTGGCTTCGCGCCAAGTTCGAGAGAATCGAGCTCGTCACGATCATAGGACTCAAAGATCCCGATTCTCCAGGGGCTTTCTCGCTGAGGGGGTATTGGTATTGGTATTGGT